>JAXGGA010025692.1:0-10280 GCA_038373865.1 Uloborus plumipes
CTATTGCTATTCTGGAAATAAAATGCTTTACTAGTGTTGAAGGAACGATACCCACTTGAAACGGTATTTTTCCAGCAGGATTTAGCCCCCGGCCATGCGTTCAAATGACCAAGAAATTCATTTCTGAGAACCAAATTGAGACATCTAAATAGCCTGAATTTTCCTGATATCAATCCATTCGAGGATCTTTGGGCTATATGCAAAAATCGACTATTGCATGAGGACTGTTCAACTATGGAGAAGCTAATCGTTGCGCTAATTCATAGACACACATGTTACAAATGAGTGTAAAAAATTGATAAATTCCATGGAAAATCGTGTCCAAATGTTTACAAAGAGTTGTAGTTAATTATGTTATAAAAACTTTGGTTTTATATAAATTTAAACAAAATAGTTCTTTTCTTAGTTTTCTCATTTTTTTTGAGTTTGTTTCAATTAATTGCACAAGGGTGTATTTTTTAAAACAATTATTAACTCAACAAGATGTATTGAACGGGGTCCAAAAAACTAATAACTATTTTTAAGTATTGCAAAAGTATGGTTTTTAAAAACGTTTCTTTTAACGGAGATCAAATTGTTTTTGACGTAAGTCTCGTACATCTGTAGGTTTAATTGGTGGTGTTATATAAATTACTTTGGGCTAATTGATAGTAACATATGGAAATTAGCGACAAAAAAAGTTTAAGGGGACAAAACATGACGCCTTTCTCCCATTTCATTAAGAATAAAACAAAATTAACTTGAATTTCAATACAAACTTTCAGTGCAAAAAACTTACCAAGGGAAAATCATTGAAAAAAAAAATAAGTTAAAGGCAAATATATTTTAAGTAAAGCGAATCAAAAAGACGAGTAGTAATCCCACCGAAGCAATAAAACGAATTTGAAAAGAAAGCGATTCGAGAATAGAAATTCAAACCCGGTGTCTCCAGTAAAGGCTCACGAAATGGATGATTAAGCAAAAAGAGATGGCTATTTAACGAATTTCTTTGTCGTTCACGGCCGAGATTAAGTTCCCGCAGCCAATGATGGATGGACGCTATTTAGACGTCACGGATTTAAAAGACGGCGGCTGTTACCATTGGCTGGATAAAAGTTTTGGTGGTTCATAGTTTTTTTGTTTCCGGCTATCTTTCTCTGCGTTTGAAAATTCTCTAACACAAGCGACGCGCTTTTTAGATTTTTTATAACTCATTGACGAACCAAAACGTACAACTTATTCCCCTATTTAAGCAATATTTTGTTTTTCAGCAATAAGTACAATTTATTTACTTTTCTCCAATTCGTTTTTTAATTTGTGTTTGAAAATTCCTTCTTAAAGATTGTCGCCCCCCCCCCCCCCACTCACACTTTTTGAGTAGATGATTATTAAAATTATCACATAATTCGCGTAATAAATGTTGTGTAGCATTTTTATTTTCGGTAAGAATTTTTCAACAGGAATGATTAAAACTTTCTGAGAACCGGCCTTTTTTTTTTTTTTTTTGCGAACCGCTTTTAGTACCCCGGATCACCGATTGAGAGTCCGCTTAACCCTCTATGTCCCAATTAGGTGATTAATCATTTTTTAAATATTTTGTTTTTGTGTTTTTAGTTAAAAATACATTAAAAAACAAATTTATCGAGTAAAAAATTTTTGAAAATTTTGGGGATCTAAGGCCCCCTACTGTTCAGGGCACCAAAGAAATTGTTTCTGATCGCAGGTACCATCTGTCGGCCTTTCAGCAAAGTACAAGGAGTGGTACTTAAAAGCTTCAGCATGATTGCAGCCATTTTGGATTCATAATACTAAATTAATATAAGCAGGACTTCTGAGTCCCGTCGGGACATAAAGGGTTAAACAACAGCAGCAATTAGTACTGTTATAATTATTTGATGTTATTAATATCCTGATATCTCAGTAACGTGAATAGTTAATGACATTAAACGCAATAAATCTTTACTGAAAGTTTTACTTCGAATAAAAGAAGAAGCATTGCACTACAAATACATGTTCATTATAATTATCTACTTCTTTTAGATGCTTTCAAAATGAAATTAGTGAACAAACACCCTTTTTTAAACAATAAATAATTTCCTTTGTAAATATTAAAACAATAATGACTCAATAACATAGAAAAATATAATTTGTAACATGGTGTTGATAATTTTCAAAATAAATTTTGAACTGAATCTTTTGGCAAAACTGCTGTTTACTTTGATGAGCTTAAATTGTTATTATTTCAATATTGGTAAGATTTTTTTTATTAGCACCGAACTGATTAATGAATGTTCAAAAATAAAACATATTCTTTCTCATCTTTAACGTAACTGTTTAGTTGAGTGCAATTAACGATACTCTTCAGCCGTATCAAGTCCTTATTAATTTGCACATCAAATGATTAAGAATTACTTATACAGTTCAGTAGCCTCAGTGAAATTAACCAGGAACTTTTCTGAAGAATTTAGAAACTTTCCTAATGTAAGCTAATTTCTCTTTTGAAATACATTAGGAATATTTCAAGAAAATTTACATATATTTGTAATAATAGCTTGGTACCGTCCTGATTTACCAATAAAGATCCTGAATCATTTTAGTGAATTTGTCAAAGCTAATTCGGAATTGCGAGTAAAAACCTAATAACATATCTGCCCTCGATTTTTAAAGGACTGCAGTATCCAGAGACTGCCTTCCACCTAGCAAGTAATTTTTGACGCCTGTAGCTAAACTTTTAGCAGCAGTGAGAAGTGTGAATTCATGCAACTTGTAGCAATTCAGAAAACTTCTCCGCGGAAATACTTGCAAACTTGTTTGAAACTGGTAATTGGTAGAAACTCATTGAAATTCCGGATAGTTGAAAGGAAATAATCTGTGAAGTATGGATCTTGTCGAACTATCTTCATCGTAATCGTAGTGAAGTAAGAAACACTGGCGTCACTGAGGAAAAATTCTTGCGAGGCAGTTCAGCAGAAACCTCAAGAGATGTGCGCAATGATGACACTCTGTTCTATGTTTCATGTTCATATTGTCTAGTGTAGGTTAGATTATTAAAATGTTTAGTGTTATCACGCCGTAATCCTCATTCTCTCTTGATCAGGATTCCTTAGTATGAAGTGTACTGTTAGAAAATCTTACATTTTCCTTAAAGAAATTAATGTTAAGTGGCAGCATACTTAAAAGCTTTACTAATGCAGATAACTTTCAGTTTTATTTTCCACATTAATGATAATGGTAAGCAGCTTACAAATGAACTACGTAATATCAAAATGCACGAACCCTTTTTCAATCTTTAACGTTTGAAATGTAAGGTAAGAGTTTCTTTATCAGTTCATTAAAAACTTTCTTATTTTCCTTTTAAAATTAAGCATCAGAGTAATAAACAAATCCAACTTCAGAATAAAGAATTCATCAGCTGTGCCATTTTATTATAAACAACCTTTGTCAGAAACCATTTACCTAAATGGGAACCGAGGAATAATAAACAGCAAAATCACGAATCCATACAAAACGAAGTCCTATAACGGCCATTGCTTCCGGTATAACTCTCTCAATAAAACTCCACTTTTCACATCAAACGGGACAAAGAATTCTTACGACTTTGAAGTTAACGAAGGACGTTTGAAATTCGTCTGAAAGCCCCCGGAAATTCTCTCAGCGCTATCATAAATTTCGAAGAATCCGAACAAAACCCGGCGCCCCATTCAACGGCGGAAAAATAGCCTCCAGTTCTTTTAAAGAGTGAAGCTTAATTGTTTCTGATAACGAATTTCTGAAATATTTATTCGCTGGAATAGTTTCGAATGCAGAGAGTAATAGCTTCGGGATAAATATATTGTTATTAATAATGTTCGGAGTTGGGGTTGACATATTATTCGGGAGGGGTGTGGGCAGAGGAGAACTGAAAAACGTTATCCGTGCTTTCAAAAGTAAGTTTTAATGAAGCTGGTAGGTAATTTGGGTAACGAGATGGAAGTAATGACTTTTGGTGGTTAGATGGGCTCCTGTTTATGAATTTAATTACTATTAGAAATAGTTTACGTTTTAATTTCAAAACTTTTTGCGATTAGTTTAATGCCAAACATTATCTACTAAACACTTTTGAAAGGTAATGTTTATTTAAAGTATTTGATTTCAAAAATATATTTTTCAAAAATATCACAAATTCAGACATTAATAAATATGTCACAAATATGTCAGAAAAAATAGTACAAACAAAATGCAAGATAGCATATGGCTTGTTGGCCATAAGTTAAACATCTCGATTATTTTAACAATCAGGTCAAACTATTTCAGTAATTTTAATAGCTTCAATATATATAATTGGCGATAAATGTTTATAACATGTGTATAACGTACTTAAGATTAGTATTTATCTTAATGTTTCACGAAACACTTGCATCTGGAAGTTTAAAACATATAGCCTAAGAGCTAGCAACTTTTTGGAGTGACAATTTTAAGACATCTGGCTCTTTAATATATCTTTTCCTAGGCTCTTCCAAGCACCATGCGGGTGTCTTGCAGCTGAAGCTGGTTACGTTTTTCACTGCGCATCGTATTTTTGCTGGTAAAAAAGTAGTGATTTTTAAAACCATTTTGGGGCAATAACAAGCTTAAACCTGTCGTAATTATGTCACGTAATATATCAATGGAAAGCTCTATTTTTTGCCGTCACAATCGTTTTTATTTTACTATTACGAAGAAAGAAGTTGCATGTAAAAACTTTTTTTTTCGTTTTTTAATAGCTCTGTATTTTGTACAATTTTTGAAATAGAAATCTAAAACTTTGCAGGATTACTTATTTCTTCATATGCATCTTTCACATCAATTTTTGTTAAAATCAGAAATGGTGAGGTCAAAAACTTTTCTTTCATGATTGATTTGACGCGAAATAGTCCAGAAAAGACTTAAAAATCACTATTTTTTTCAGTACAAGTGTGATGAGCAGTAAGAAACGCAACCACTCTCTGCCACCAGACACCCGCATGCTCTTCAGAAGAGCATAGGGAAAGATATATTAAAGAGTCAGACGTCTTAAAATTGTTGTTTTTTCAACGTTGCTAGCTCTTGGACTATTAGTTTAGGCTCCGTTTAAGCGTGTTTTCGCGATCTTTTTTTCGTTGTAGATAAAATAAATTGGTGACTTTGTAACTCGGGAACAAAAGATGTCATGCGGAGTCTGTTTATCACAAGACCAAATTGGAAATTTCAGTTCTTTTCACAGTCAATTCAAGTGTCCCTGAAAACGAATTTATGTAGATGCGATTGGAAAGAACTTGAAGCTAATATTTCATCCACTATAAAAACTGAAACTTTTGTGACCAGCATTAGTGACTGTTCCTTTTCAGACATAGGTTTAATTTGAAGATCATGGTGCGTCCAGAAAGGTTTTTGTTTACGTTTTTCCAAACATTCATAGGCGATGAGAAAATATTACAACATTAATTCCCTCAAATTTGCAGAGAATTACTTACACTTGTTTCGGAGTCATGAGGCAAAAGAATTGAGCTCATGATTGAAGAGATATCCTACAAAAGTAGCTAGGCAGAACAGCAAGCAGCTTTCTGACTAGTATAGCAGCTTCCTGACTAATATTTCTTGAGTCAATTTCAAAAAAATAAATAAATAAATAAATAAAAAATAAAAACCTCTTTAAATTTAACATGACCATTATTTTTTTGACCTCGAAGCTTAACCGAACTAACTCAATCGCGTATTGGAAGTAGTTATGAGCGATGTGGTTCGCGGTTCCATTAAGTTTTGTAGAGCGATGAGGAAAAAGAAAATGTTTCTTTCCTTTTTACTGCGCAGGTGAAATGATGGAAAGCCCTCCATTTTTCGTAAATGATCCGAAAAAATTGTTTCGATGAAATAAAAAGTGAAAGGAGCATTCATTCTTTTGTCATAAAAGTGGGTCAACTAGAAATCAAAAATATCTTTTGAAGAAAAGATTAAAAAACTCTTCTACAGTGATTACAAAAGATGAAGGTATTGTGAAAAGAAATGCTTTTGAAAAAAGAAATCTAGTTTTTAGTTCATTCGGAATTGGAAAAAATAGAGAATGATGCTTTGTAAATTTAACCATTAAATATTTCATAACTTAATTACGGTTTTATGCCCTTTTTCTTTTAAATACGCAAACATAAATTGAAAAAGTATACAAAATTAGAAATGTTAGATAATGGCAAGCCTAAAGGTTTCGCACAGAAATAAGATACCGTTAATAAAATCTTTTGAGCAAATAATTATAAAAAAAAATATTTATGTTTATTTATTTAATTAATTATGAGTGTTCCTGAAAGTTTTCCTCATATAAATGAGGCAATGTAATGTTTTACACCAAACGCCATGATACAATCAAACAAATTAATATTATATTTGTGCAAAAGAGTCAATAAGATAAACGTTGTAACTGCATAACTATTTAAATTAAGCAGTTAAGAATTTGAGTGCCTTTACTTTTCTAACCCAAATGTTTAAAATGTGTAGTTCTAACATTATTTTACATAAATCGCAGATTTTTTTTGTTTTTTGAAGATGTATCCTTTCTTAAGAATTTTATTTCACAATAACAAAGTATATTAGAAATTTCAAACAGTTTTATTAAATCTACAAGGGCAAAATATTTATGATGCACAGCTGTTTGTCATAAAAGAAGAAAGTTCATTCAGTAGAAGATCTCGACACTTCAACGAGCATCATTTCATGGTTTTCTGTTTCTCTAGTTTTGCAGTTTCAATTTCCTGTCAACGTCTTTTTATCCGGGACATTTTTAGATGCATCTTTGAAAGCATTTCCAAGAGGGTTTCTCAAAGGACAGCTTGGATGTGTGTTTGGAGGAATAAGGTTCTTATATGATGGTTATATTTAAACTTTTAGGACTGTAGCTTTATGTCACAGTTTGTATAAATTTTAATGAGCTTGTTAAAATAGCCCTCCCCCGGTCAGATTTATAAGACCACTTGACAAGATGGCCGACTAATAATGTTATTATTCTTTTAATATTAAAATAATTGTAATATGCTGTTTTCTTTCAATATTAAACTTTTGTTACTCTCATTAACAAAAAAATATTCAATTTCTATGAGCATGTCCTGGATTTCGTCACTTCTCTGTATAAACAAACTTTTGATCTATCAAAAACACACTACCTCTAGCAAAAAAAAAAAAAAAAAAAGGAGAAAGAAAGCATCGAACATTCTGGTCTGAATACGAAGTTTTATCTTCCTCTTTGTAACTCAATTTCGAACAATAACTCACGTGTTTTGTTCAGTGATTTATTACCCAGGCTCCAGTATCGAGTTTTTAAACAGCTCTCCGAAGTAAAGAAAGGAACGCGATTTTTCTGCGTCATTTTTTATTTACGTAGAACTGACGTCGGAACCGCTGTTTGAGTGGAGTTGTGGAGAAGCAATTACTTTGCTCCAAAAAAGAAAGGACTGATAAGTTGATGTGGGTCAGTCATCAAATATGAAATAAGTTTCCGATGGAAAGTGTATCTTCTAATTCATTTTGTCCAAGCAGATGGTCAGGAGAAATTTTTATTTCGGAAAGAATATTACGCTACAACATTTTTCACTATTACGAATAATAGGTAAATACACTGGGTTTTAATATTTTTCTTCAAGGCGAAAATTAAAAACAAATATAAAGAATAATTAATTTAAATTTAGACATCTTGAATTGAAATTTTGTTTTTCGCTATGACGGTTTCAGATAGGTGTGTGTGTGTGTGATCTCCTTCGTCATCATGCAGGACATGAGCGACATCAAATCTGAGGTGAGCAAAGAAAACAAATAGCAATTCGTCATTGCTCAAAACACACACACACACACACACACACACACACACACACCTGTCCAAAGCATAGAGATAGTACAGAACCAGAGAGCATTGTTTTTAATAATCAAATCAGAAAATGGCTGTCACATGAGAAGAAATGTGATCAGTAAACAGCAAGGGGTCCTGTCCTATATTCTCGGTACATCCTGGTGAAGCTAAAGAGATTAACTAAGTTTGCACGCTTTATATTAGAATGGTCAAAACCACGTTCATGAGTACAGTTGAAAGAGAACCTTAGCATCAGGGCCGGCATTTGAAGTTTTTCCAGGGGGAGGGGGGGGGCAAAGGGTAAAAACACAATACAATTTCATCCGAAAACAGCAAAAACCACGCCCACTTATATGTAAATACATTGATTTCTCAAAGTCAGGGGAGGGCAAATGACCCCCCCCTGTCCCCTAAATGACGGGCCTGCTTAGCATGTGCCTTGGTACAATGGTAGATGGGCGTCGTTAAAATCTTAACTTGCTTTTTCCTGTTAGTTTGAGAAGATATTACCTTATTACAAAACACACTTCACAAATGAGAAAATCATAAAATAATCTACAAAAAATATTTTATTGAAAACTAGAAGAGACTTTAGGCTACTTCCCTTGTAACGTTACTTAACACATCTACAATTGCTATAATGTATACCAGTTATTTCGTCCCCAGTAATGCTGTTTTTCGGAAAATATAGTTAAAAGCCAAATTTTGAATATTTAATTAATATCTAGGTTTGTTTTTCTTAAAAACAAGGAAACCGTAAGCAAGTTTTATTCCACATTTTATTTTCATAGTATAGGGGCAGACCGCCTATATTGAACCACTGCTTAAATTGGACCTCGGGCTTAAAATCTAGTACAGAGATATGTGATACTCTTTAATAGTAGAAATATTAACTTTTAGGAATAAAATCAATGTGTATGAAGTTTCACCAGCCTTCGAACTGTTTAGCGTGAGTTACGGCTTGATTTGTGTTGAAAACGTGCGAAATCTTATTTTGCGGACTTGTTTCTAGAGAGATAACTTAAAAACTTGTGAATTGCGGTAAAATGCTGTTACAGTGTTAAAATCTGTGTTTAATAAGGATTACATCGATGTATTTACATGCGCGATTGTGATAATTTTTGACACAGCAATGAGCTGAAGAATAAAAAATGGCGTGTTTTCCTTTATTGGACCGAAAAATTTTTCCTATATTGGACCGGTGGTCCAATTTAAGAATATGATTTTAAACAAGACTTTTTATTAATCGTAACATGAAATAAGTGACTCGTCTTATTTAATAGCGTAGTTAAAATTATTTTAAGCGTACTTTAACACCTAATTCACGATATTCATTTAAACTTTTTTATCAAGCACATTTTTGTCAAGCAGAAGCTGCAACTTCTTAAAATGGATGTTTTTTTTTCTCTTCATCTATTTAGCTGCAGTTTTAGGTTGTTAAACATAGTTATTATCTTAAATAAAATTTATGCTGGTTTACCGAGAGAAAAATATGAAATTCTTTGATATTTTCGAAACGATTTTGAAAGGAAACAATTTATATGCTACTAAAATGTTCACTGTAGATGAAGCCGGTGTTTTCACTGTCTAAAAGCCCCAAAATATATTGACGTATAGAGGTAAACACCAGGTTGGAGTAGTAATGGGAGGTGCACGTGGTAGAAACACACTGGTTTCCATGGGTTCCATGAGTTCAACAGAATTTCAAGCTCCCCATGCTTATTTTCAAAAGATTACGTTCCATGTACGAACTTATTGTGAAAGCTTCCTTGGTAAACAATGTGCTTGTTCAAAAAAAGGTTGGATCACAAACGATAATTCACACAAATGATTCAACATTTAACCAAAACTGTTAAGCCAAGCAATGTGAAAAGAATGCCTTTCTATTAATGGATAGGAACAGCACTTACATAAAGAACATTGATATAATAAACTTGGCTAACGAGGGAGATATAATAATGCTTTCTTTCTAAGCACATCATGCACGTAGATGTGGTCTTTATTCCCTTTGTCTACATATATTAATCGAGCATGTGATACATGGAGGCGAGAACATCTTCTGCTGCAGCAGAATTAGAAACAAGTAGCCCACATAAAACTACTCAAAGTGAACAGGTTATATGTTAGGTGTCAGTTGTACACTATGTAAAAGAACTAGCTACGACTTAAATTAGTACAAGTTCTGCAGAATCAGCGGATAGTTCTCATCAAAATATGATTGTCAACTCCAAATATGATTTTGTAAAGTCGGCTCACATATCACCTTTGCCTAAAAAAAAGGAACAAAAAGGAAGGCTATCTCAGCAATCATTCTAACGCCTTATAAAAGAGGCATAGAACAGAAAAAGTCACACAAGAAGAAGCAATAAACTGCACAAAAGAGTTGTTATTGCAATATTTGTCATAGAGATGAAGTGCAAAACATGATTAAGTGTATGAAATGCCTTCGGCGAGTTTATGAACACTGTCTAAG
>JAXGGA010025693.1:0-10279 GCA_038373865.1 Uloborus plumipes
AAAATCCAAGCCAATTCAAAGTAATTAAAACTATCCCAAAATGTATGTAATTATCTCATATTATATGTCTCAAACACTTTTTAAAATATAGGGTTGGTTCGGGTAAGTGGGCCACTGGCGTTAGTACCCCCCCCCCCCCCCTTAAAACTGAAATCCGCATATATTTTTTGCTTGTGTGCCGATATGAATAGCGCAATAAACCAACTATTTCTATCAGAGATAAACACGGCTTTATGAGATAACTGGAATACGTTTCATCGAGAGAAATGAAATGTTTGAGTTTCCTTTTTCATTCCATGTCATCATGCCATAGTGTCAAAGCAAAAATTAATTATTTTTAAGAAATAATTTTTTTGAAATAATGCTATTTATTGATTTAAAAAATGTTAGCTTAATATTTTCCTTCATTTTTAGATTATTTATTCTTAATAATGAATTGATTAGTCCATGCAATTAATAATTCAGTTTAGTTTTTCAATCATGACGTATTTAAATAATTAATTATGTTTCTTGAAATTAATTAAATAATTAATAATTGATATAAATTTTAATTAATGTAATTGGAGAGGCGCCGGTTTTCATAGGATGCCCGCGCCGAATTTCATTCCCAGTCCGACCCTGATGAGAAGTATTTGAAATGGGGAAAAGCGCACAAAAGGAAATTTATTTCTTAGATAGCAAGCTGTCACGTTTCCTAACTTTTAAGCCACGTTCTCAAAGGAGCTAATTCTAATATAATTTGTTTTTTTACAAAAGAAGATATCCACACTTTTCTAGTGCTGTATTCGGCGTTGTAATATATTGAATGAAAATTTTGAGGAGATGCGGGGGACTTTCTGTTTGGTTCAAGACTTACAAACCCCATAATCTATTTATTATTTCCAATGCCCTGTCGAGCAGGTGGGAGGTCAGAAAAAAGAAAAGTCAATTGTTGAATGGAGGGATTGAATCTTCTTATTTCCACGTTTTAACGAGTTTTGTTACTAGGAGAAAAATAATTGCTCTTTTATAATTTTAATTCGAGCTGTAATTCTAATTTAATTTTGATACAGAAATGATAGCTCTGACCTTTTTTTTTCCCTCTCTCTCAAATATAAGAATTCCAAAATATTGAAAGAGACTTTTGCTCAGTTCAAAATATTGGGGGGGACATGTTCCCTTGTCCCCCCGCCGATGACGCCCGTGAAACTGCTGATTAGTGATGTAAATTCTTTTATGGCACGTTTTCAAGAAACCTTTTTCTGCTGAAATATAAAACATCAAACGCAAAACAAGCATGTTCAAAAATCATCTGCTGTAAATCATCGAAGGTAATCAAAGAAAACTTGACCCAATGAGACGGATAATGCAACTACTGGTTAACAATGAATCTTATCTTTTTATTGTATTTTTTAGTGATTTTTTTTTTGTTTATAAAATATTGTTATAAAAAAAGGAGAATGCAAATCTGCAAAGGTTAAAAAATATGAAACCCAAAACATCGATAGTAATTACAGAAAATTTTGTCCAAAGAAATTAATACTGCAATTACTGTTTGACTTGTAATTTTTTTACTGAATACATCACATATTTTTACATACCAATTTCGCTGAAATATAAAACATTGACATCCGAAAAAACATCGAATCCGAAGCATCAACCTTTGAGAAATATTGACTGTAAAGCATCAATGTTAAAAACATTGACATAGATGTCATTCGACTACCTGGTTGTTAAGTTTTAAAAATATTTCTGTTACTAGCGGTACCCGCACGGCTTTGCCCGTGGTATAAAATTAAAAGTTCATTTGTAAAATAATTGATATAGCAGAAAAAAATGCTCTATTTTAGTTTTATTCAACTATAATTCCTTCAAAGTGATATAAAGATCTGATATGGACCCCACACTACTTAATTTTACGTGTAAATTTCTTAGTAGATGCCTTAAGTGCTAAAATAGTTCTTGGAGTGAGCAAGATAACAATTCAAACATTTGTATCCCTAGTTTTCTACGAAACAATGCAAAAAAAAGGTTTTACAATGATTAATCTCCAAAATATCGTCAATTTTAACATCCTTCAGTGGATTTTTCGCAAAATATCGCCAACAACGCCAAATTGAACCTAATCAAAAAAAAAAAATTTTTTTTCCGCCAATTTGGCGTCAAATACTTGGCGATATATCGCCAAGTGGTCGCGCCAATTCATATCACTTTTGTTAATGAATTCATATCACCTTGCATTGAAAACACTGATTTACCCGATAAATGGGGTAAAACACCCCCTTGGAACATTCGAATGCAACCCCAAGGGAGATGGACAAAAATAAGCCAAAAGAGAAAGTAAGAACAATTTTGTTGATAACAGGAACCAACAGAAATCTTACCAAAGTTTAAAAGAAGAAGAAAGTTTTCTTTCCTAGCTTAAAAAACAAAACAATACATTTTCCGAAATGAAACACTTTAAAAAAACAATGCAATACCGCAATTGATACGATATTTCGTTAATCTGTGCTTTAGGCACCCTTTTCTCGCTAAATGAACGATAGGTGCGCCAAGCATGGTAACCCTAGCTATTTTGCGTAGTTGACTTTTTGAAAACGCGCCAAGCAGGGTCTCAAAGCATCTTCACCGGGAAAAAGACAGGGTTGCCAGAGAATTGGAACAAAAAAATACTACGCCTCCTCTAAAAAAATATTACAAAATACTACTGTTTCCAAACGTTGCCAAAATCAATGTTGCTAAAATGCGAAATCTATGAAAATGAAAAAAAAAAAAAATCGCCAAATCTTTTAATTAAGTCATTAGTATATTGGAAACAGGGTTGCCAGAAAAATACTACGCTCCTTATTTGGGCCGCAAAAATACTACCCCATGTAGCACAAACGGTTGGGGAATGGTTGGCCAACCGTTTCCCACGGAAGTGATGGTTGGGGAATGGTTGGTTGCCGACCAACAGTAAGCGAACGATGGCCCAACCGTTTCTGCAAACTGTTGGGCCAACCACGAAAATTTTTGATGGCCCATCCAAATTTGAAATCAGTTGGCCCTACTAAAAAAAATTCAGTTGGGCCTACGTTGGGAAACCGGCAAACTTTGCTGAAAGTATTTTCTAATTTTTCCAGATTGTAAATAAATTTAAATTAAAAGTTTTCTACAATGCTTCATTGCATTTTTCATGCTTTACTGCAAAGTTTTAGAAAATATATTTTTTTACAGTAAAATAATAATAATTACACATTTTCCGGACGATTTTTACATTTCTTTTCTTTAATCAGCAGATTTATATTTTCTGCTTGCTGGAAAATATTTTTAGTTTTCCCATTTTTAAGAAACATGTTTCGCCGATTTCGTGAAAACCTTCAAAATAGTTTCAATAAAAAGATATCAGTTATTAATCATTAGATAAAGATAATTTGTTCTAACTATGAAAGTTTATTTTCGTTGTAAGATGAAAAATACTAAACTCCAAGTATTATATTATAAATCTCGACAAAGAGTATTTAAAACTGTTTGTAGTATGTAAGTTAAAAATAAATAACGCTATCTTTGCATTTTTAAATGTTACTTGAAATATTATTATTATTCATCGAAGAAAGATTCGCGATGACACTTTGTGCAGACGTCAATTTCTGTGTCTAAAAAAGCAGAAATAATATACTTTCTTCTTCAGAATTATAATTTTCGACATATAGTTAAAAAATCGTCAATGTTCCATTTTTTATTCTTCATTCTAATTTAAAATGGCTTATCGAAAAATGCAAGATGAAAAAACATCAATTCCACTGAAATCGTAAACGTACAAAAAGCTTACAGACGCTTCCGTTGCCGTGGAATCGTGGCGTGATCATATGGCGCGGAGCTCGTAAGCGAACGGTCCGGGGTTCAAACCCCGAGCGGGCGCAAAGCGTAAATCCTGTTGAGAGCGGTTTGGGATTCCTGCACCGAGTATTTTTCATGGGGAAAAAAAAAGGAACGAAAAAAAAAATATTTTTCGACGGTTGGGAAGACCGTCGGCACTCTGTGGTTGGGCCATCGTTGGCCCATCGTCGGACTTCCACTGTTGGGGAATTGACGCCAAAGCGGCCATTTCGTATCGTTGGCCGACCGTGCAGTAAAACCGTTTCCAACCATTCCCCAACGGCCCCAAAGCAGAATACTTAGTGATGTTCTGCAACGCAAAATTATTTGCCCAAAATTGTTCTGCAAGATAGATTTATGCATTACATATTTACCGTCAAAATGTTACCAAAAAGTGTTTTTCTCATTTTTTCATATAATGTACTGCAAATTAGAATTTAACGACACGCAATCAAATTGAAAAACAAATATATATATATGTATATATACATGGGTCATTCCAGCTTAAATGGTACAAATCATGTCTGAAACTCTTTACTTATGTTAAGATTATCAATTTAAATAATTTCCACCAACTAATCATATTTTTTTTTTATTGAGTTTCAATTTATTTGTGTTCAAATTTTCACTCGAACCCTTTGGAGCCGGGGATTTTTTCAAGGTTTCATACGTCTGGTACGACAGTTTATACCTTCTCTTTTCAATGGAAAATAAATCTGTGGTTCAACTGTCGTACTATCTGGTCGAAAGAAAAATTTCTATATTGTTACAAATCTTGTAAATAGTTGTTGTTTTTCCTGTTTTGCACCATTATCACTAGTTTTGGTTTTATCTGGCGACATGTTGCAAAAGTATCTGAAGATATGATTGTTACCATTTGTGTACCGACCCTGTAACATTTTGTAGTTTTTGCACTTCCCCTAACTTTAATAAGCATGAAGACATTTTTGCTCTGACTTGTAATATTGTGGGTTTTTCTTTTTATCACTAGAAAATCTTGAATGGATTATTTAAGTTTGTGAATGAATCGAACACTCCGGATTTTGCTAGAATGTTGTAGAAATTTACTTCCGAGTATAAATAGCTGTCCAACTGCCTTGAACACAGTTTTTCTCAGATTTGATTTCTGAGAGGCTCGTTTTATTCGCTTGGGCGAATGTTTATTTTGCTTTTGTAATTTCTTAATTACTGTTCACGTTAGATACGTGGTGCTGAGTTACTGTTGAGAGTACAGTGTACTGTTTGCTACCTAATTGCTGGATGTTTAGCAATTGTTTCCTGCTCCTATTATAAATAAGTGTACATACTTGTAAATAAATTTACAGTTACTTCCTCAAGATTGGAATGATAATTTAAGAAAGTTGAAGGTGCTACGGACTCGTTACAATATGAACATCCCGGATCCAAAAGGTTAATTCGTTCTGTAAGATTCGTCACAGCAGTTCTGCGGTCAAAACGTAATGAGAACTTTAAGCGAACACCCCCCATAACGCCATTTATTGATGAGTAACGGTTTATTGTTTTAAAGAAAATTTGAAAAGCCAATTTGTTCTGGAAGTTTCGTTGCTGACGTTCTGTGGCCAAAACGTAAAATCCCGTGGTACTTAAAACGAAGCCTTCGACCCTCGATTCTCTCAACAGGAAGAGTTAATAGTTTTAAACATCATTTGAATAACTGATAATGTACTGCTAGTTTCGTCTCTGAAGTTCTGCGGCCAAAATGTGAAAGACCGCAAAAATTCAGGCGAGTACCCTCCCCCTCCCTTCCGCGATTCTCTCACGAAGAAAAAATGTTTTGAACATTGTCGAATATTTAATTTGTACCGTAAGTTTCGTCACTGAAGTTCTGAGGATAAAATGTGTAAGCCCGCAGAATTTCAAACGAAACCCTTTTCCCGCGATTCTATAACACGGAAGAATTTATTGTTTGAAACAAAATTTCAATAGCTATAATTTGTACTGCAAGTTTCGTCACTGAAGTTCTGCGGATAAAATGTGTAGGCCCCCGCAGAACTTAAAACGAATCCCGCTCCCCGCGACTCTTTAACGCGGAAGAATTAATTGTTTTAAACATAATATGAAAAACTATTTGTGCTACAAGCTTCGTCACTGAAGTTCTGCGGCCAAAATGTGAAAGCCCGAAGAATTTCAAGCGAAGCTTACGTCCCCGCGATCCCCTCATGAGGAAACATGGTTTTAAACATAACTGAATATCTAATATATGCTACGAAGCGTCGTAACTGAAGTTCTGCGGATAAAGTGTGAAGACCTGCAAAACTTCAATTGAAAACCTGCGCCCTGCGATTCTCTTGCGAAAAAATTTCAAACATAATTTGAAGAATTGATTTGTGTACCTCTACCGCAAGCTTCGTCACTTAAGATCTGCGGCCAAAATGTGAAAGCTCGCAGAATTTCAGACTAAGTTTGCGTCCCCACGATTCTCATGCGGAAAAAAAAATCGTTGGAAACATTATTTGAATAACGAATGTGTACTGCAAGTTTCGTAGCTGAAGTTCTGCGGTCCAAATAAGAAGGACTGCAGAACTTTAAACGAAACCTGCGCAAAGTGTCATCACTGAAGTTCTGCGGAAAAAACAGGAAGGTCCTCACAAGCTCAAGTCAAGTCGTCCGCACGTCTGCTGTGGTCTATATGGCAATTTTCACGGCACTGGCTACTGCGCCGGTATTATTGACTGCTGCTCTGCGAAACACGGGCTACGAACTAAGCGTGTTTTTTTGCTTTCGAACGATTTTTTTTTTTTTTTTTTTTTTTTTTTTTTTTTTTGCGCGCGCTTTCGAACTATAAAGTTTTTTTTTTTTTTTTTTGCTGAATTTTGAGCAGAATTGTTCTGCAGCCCCGATGTCTGTTCTGCGACGTACGTCGCCAATTTAGCAGTATTCTGCTTTCGGGCCCAACGGTTTGTGCTACTTGGGACCGTAGAATCAAAAATACTACGTCTGGCAACGCTGGAAAAAGAACGAAACAAAAATAGGTATGAACACGTAACCATGGTAACAACATGAAAAGTTGATTTCCGTTGATAAAATAATTGATTTCATCTCTCTTTTCAAACAAATTTTATTCTCGAGATGAACCATTTTAGAATCGTTTGGCTTGCTTTACTGAAGGTAAGCCTTGAATTCCGGGATTCTAAAAACAGTTGTTACAGCTTTCCTGATGATCGTAGAAACTTCGAAAAAACTTCATTTTGTGCAGAAAATTTCAAGCTTTCGAATGACATAAGACTTGAAAATGTGTATGAAATATTTCTTCCCTATTTTATCAAATTTCCACTAAGAATTCGAATAGAAAAAGAACGAAATGGAATTTTCGAAAAATCGCTTCGAGGTGCAAAACTACATGCTACAAACTAATTTTGTGCCAAGTGGCATGAAAATCGACCGAACGGTTTTGGCGCTACGCGCGTAACAGACAGACAGACAGACCCACCTTCAGCTTTATTATTAGTAGAGATTGTTACATCTTTGTTAACTACATGAAGTGACAAATGATGGGATGATTAGCTAATTTTCTTCTTCACTACATTATTAAGATAAGTAAAATGTATTTTTTAATTTTTTGTTCTCTCCCCCCAGCTCTCCGAGCGGGAATTCTGCTTTTTCACATTGGAGAAGTTGATCTGAATTCATGCATGAACTCATCTTTCCTTTTTTTAACAAATGTAAAAATGTTGATTACTTGAAGTATGCTGTGAAGAAAAACATGTTAATGTATCTAAACATTGTTTTTGAATAAATTCTTCAATTTTAGACTTGTGTTTTGAATTAAGATTGTACTAATAATCCAAGAGCTGGCAACGTTTATGAGTGACTAGCTGCCAGGGCAGCTAGATTAGCTTCCTGCGGCATGTTGATGCATAACGTGCTCCTCTCTAACTTTTACCTCATTCTGATGTTATATTATTTGGTATAATTTAATATTCATTACATTTCAAGACATACCACGCACGTGACCCGGCGTTGCACGGACACTTCGTGCCTTGAAAGTAGTGAGGAAAATTTCAAAAAACTACTCCCCGCCAAGGCGGCTCGCTAACAGGAGCTTCACGCCTTCACTTTTTTCCTGCATCAAAAAAAATTATTCGAATTAATGAGATGCTTCGCGCCTTCAAAATGGTGAGGAAAGTTACAGCAAGTTCTGCTCGCTTAAGGGAAAGAAGCACACATAGATACTCAGTTTTTAATATAAGTAGATGGCTTTTTAACAAATGAATGTTTCAAAATATTACAAGTAGCTAGCGATAAAAATTCTACGTAAGTGGCCCGCTTATGAATTTTGTGTTTGATTTAGTTAAGCCTTCCTTCAAAATTCTCATTATCATTGTTATTACTGTTTCATAGCAACCACATTTTGCAATGCAACAATGGATTTCATATTTAATCATTTATTAGGCTTAATCGCTTTAAATTTGACTACTTATTAATTGATATCTTCGCTAATTAAAATCGTATAATTATATAAATTGAAACTAATGAAGCCTGAAAAATGACCTATAATCTATCGGTACCCGGTTCGACTTTCAGTTCATTGGCGTTCAGGAGAAAGAAGCGTGACATAGAAAGAAAGATACTCAGTTTTTAATATAAGTAGATTAATTTAAGATGGTCTGGCTACATATCTTTCCCTGTGCTCTTTCGAGCGTTTTTCACTGCGCATCCCATTTTTGCTGATGAAAAGAGTGATTTTTTAACCATTTTGTGGCAGTAAGAAACTTCAACCTGTTATAAGTATGTCATGTACTATATCAATGGAAAGCTCTATTTCTTGCCTTCACAGTGGTCTTTGAAATTTTACTCTGCTATAATTAGAAAAGAAGCCATACGTAAAAACTTTTTTTTCACTTTTTAATTTTTTTAATAGCTTTGTATTTCGTACAATGTTTGAAGTAGAAATCTAACACTTGGCAGGATTACTTATCGTTTAATAAGCGTCCTTCACACTAATTTTTGTTAAAATCAAAATTGGTAATCAAAAATTTCCCATAATTGATTTGACGTGGAATTGCCCAAAAATGAATCTTTTCCACTATTTTGCTTATGGATTGAGCTTATAGATGCACAGACATCCGACCAGATGTCTGTGCATCCCTAAGCTCAAAAAAATTTTTTGCATGGAAACAGGCATTCCTTGTAACGCTGAAACACGTGTCTGCAGTATCCCTGCTTATTTCTGCCTCCTTAACGTTGTAATTTTCTCTACATTGTAAAGTGTGTTCTGTATCAGTTTTAATGATATTTATCAAAAATGACATCGTTCACAATCTCGAGAAAAAAAGCTAAGTTTTTAAAGTGATTCCCATTGTTAATTGCTGATTTTATTTCTTCTTATAAAATGTCTTTTTAAGTATTATATCGTAGGCAGAAAAAAATTTTAGTAAAAAAAAGTATGTACCCTCTGGGGTATATCGTAACTTTTAAGGGACGATTTTTCTTTCCTTAATAAAAATTTTATTTTTAACATATTTTTTTTAATTTTTTTTCCTGTTCATTAAACACTGTTTGTAACCAGAAAACAAAATATCTTTGGAAAAAAAAAAATCTTTGAAAATGCAAAATGTGTACTATGCCCCACTCCCCATTCTTTTCTCTCAACACTCCAAGAAAAAATTGTTTTTTTTTGTTTTAATTTTTTTTTTGCAACTACAGTTTTACCCGTTTTTTTTTTTTTTTTTTTTTTTTTTTTCCGACCTCTAAGAAAAACGCACATGTATTTTGTAATTAAATAAACAAATGAAAAGTCAAGCAAGCACTTTTTCTTTAAAAGTTTGGTGTTTTCTTAAAAACCATTAGTGACCAATAAATGAGTATAGCTGTAAAATTTTGAGTTAAAAATAAATAAATTATTAAAATAAAATGCACAATGAGTAAATTTAAGGTAGCACAATATAAAAATAGCTTCAGAATATCAAAATAATCGAAGTATTTGCAGGATGCAAAAGGATTGAAGGGCCAATCCATGAGAAATAGAACATAGACATCAAAATATCAAACTCACTTTATGATATGGTATATGTCATTTTATTCAGAAGAAAGTATAGTTTCCTAATTCAAGGTGTAAAATATCCTAGTTTTTACTATAAACGTCCTAAAGTTACGATTTTTCCTTCCCATTTTTTCAGTTAAAAATTATCAAGTTTCCAGCCTAGACCCTGGCAACCCCGGGTTCAATTTGGAAGATAACGAATTATAGTGCTTTGTAAGCACTCCCTTTGACCTTTTCCAGCAATCAATTTCTTGGTAGGTTCTATTAGTTTTTAATTACAGGCAGGCAAAATTATCTAGAATCTTTGTAACGACCGTAACCGAAAACAAGTATTTGTTATTCTGTAACAATAACTAT
Organism: Uloborus plumipes; assembly: GCA_038373865.1. Taxonomy (NCBI): domain Eukaryota; kingdom Metazoa; phylum Arthropoda; class Arachnida; order Araneae; family Uloboridae; genus Uloborus; species Uloborus plumipes. The sequence goes on from JAXGGA010025693.1 coordinate 10,199, forward strand.
TTGAGGTAGAAGTTTGCCATTTAGGTTTGTTCGTGTACTCATTTATTCTAAAAACATGTACTAATAATTTTTTCAAAAAAA
>JAXGGA010025694.1:0-10277 GCA_038373865.1 Uloborus plumipes
GGGCAGAGCTCACAAGAAAAAGGTTTTTCTCCAGAATGTGATCTTGCATGCTTCGCGAGTTTTCCGGCTCGAGAAAATGCCAGAGAGCAAACGCCACAGACATGTGGTTTCTCTCCAATGAGGATTCTGGTAGCTTCGTCAATTTCACTCGCTGGTTTTTCTCTAATTAAGACTACGGTAGTCTCATCCGTGTTGACGTGTTGTTTTTTCTCATGAGTTCTCATATGAGATGTCAGGCTTCTCATATCAACGAACATCTTTGGGCAATGTTTGCAAGAAAGGGTTCTTTCCTCCGTATGGATTTTCTTATGTCTGTTTAAATAGTCGACTACAGCAAACCTCTTTGGACAGAGCTCACAAGAAAAAGGCTTTTCGGTAGAATGTTTTCTTGCATGTTTTGCAAGTTTTCCAGCTTGAGAAAAGGCCATTGAGCAAACTTCACAAACATGTGGCTTTTCTCCAATTAGGATTCTGGTAGCTTCGTCCATGTCCTCTAAACTTGTCTCCATGTTCAAAATGTTTTACAATAAATATTTGAGTAACAGTTTTATGCTACGTTGGATTCTGGACTAAGGTTAAGGACATGGTTTTTCTACAATTAGGATTATGGTAGCTTCGTCCAACTCCTCTAAACTTGTCTCTATGGTAAAAATGTTTTACAATAAATATTTCAGCAGCAGTTTTATGCTATGTTGGAATCTAGACTAAGGTTAAAGTCTTTCAATAAACATCACAAAAAAATAGATATCCTCTCAACATATTCTTGGATGTCTTACATGTGGTAAAGAAATGTCTTTAATAAATACATTATTCCTACAATCACTTTCCCGAATAATTTACCAAAGGAGCATCCTGAACCAGTTAAAAGAGTAACGGCATAAATAAAGGCTCTCTTTAAGCAGCAATCTCTTTAATTTAAAAGTTAATAGATGACAAAGATTTGACACTTGTAATTACTGCTGCACAAACGATGGAGAAAGAATTTCATTTTCAAAGACTAGCTTTCAGATCAAACAATTCAAGAAGAAATTTTCCCGCAGAGTGCTCGTTTGAGTCTTGTCTTGCCTTCTGCCAGTTGATTGCCAAGTTTGACTGTCTTTAACGACACACATATGGATGTTCATTTTATTTTTCAATGTAGAAGAGAAGAAAATCGCTTTGGTTGCATTCATTCAAAAACTATTTTCATTAGAATTTCATGGATGAAAGTCTGTGTTCCAGGGGGTTTAAAGATGAATTAGATTGCTGACATCATGTATGATAAAATCTTATTTCATAGACTGCACGATTGCTGCAAAAAAATGGAAAGAATTAGGATCTTTTTAGAAAATAAATTCTTGAATTTAAAGTAAGCTTGTGATACACATCCCGGGTTATAAAAAAGATTTTTCCTTAAAGATATGAAGAAAAAAAAGAGACCAAATGTAGAGGAAACTAGATTCTGGTCTAGATAAGATTCTCTCTCACAAAGAAAGCTCCTGTCATATAGCTGAAAATTAGCGGTCGCCACTCGCTACGTGGCGATTAAAGTTGCAAAAGTGGCGATTAAAAAATGTGGCATCGATCGCCAACCTTGGTCGCCACTCTTGCTCAGTCACTCTAAACATTCCCAATCGAACCATATTTCCCCCTCCTGTTCCGCGCTACTTCCATGTATTTCTTTCCCCACCTCTTCTCCTCATCGCTAGAGGGAGAAATTGAGCCACAAGGAACCGCCATTCGTCATTTGCACTTTGAACTTTGAACCCTGCACGTGCCACCTGCTTTGGAATGGCTGCTTAGCGATCACGTGGGGGAAAGCGCAAAATTGAAGAAGAGGAGTCACTTAGAATAACATCGTTTTTCGTTAAAATGTTATATATTTTTAAATAGTTTTAATAAGATCAATTAAATCTCAATACAAATTTAAAAACCTTTTTCTTTTTCAGAGCATATATAAATAATTGAAACTTATCATACTATTTTAATCAAGTACATGATGTTTTTAAATAAACAATTTAACTCTGGTTTCTTGTTTTTAGCATTATTTATTTAGCACTATTTTTAAATGTTTCCAGTTGTTAACTAAAACTCATCATTACAAAATACTACATTCTTTTAGTCAGAAAATCAACAAATATATATAGAGAAGATACGTAAAACTACCCTATATACTCGCGTATAGGTCGATCTCGCGTATAAGTCGACCCCCCTACTTTTTTAAGGAAAGTCGGGAAAAAATCGAAAACCCACGTATAAGTCAAGACCGCACTTTCTGAAATGATCGGGAACCTTTTGCCGCAATTTTTAAATATAAATGTTTTGAAAAGAAGGAAATTGAAATGCACTGGAACATTCTTTCTTGTGTTAAAAACAGCCCGATTGTCATTCCTTTTCACTAAAAGGGTTCATTTTTGCGATCTCGATATTTGTAAAACGGGACCGATCCGGGAACGTTTTACCGCGATTTTTAAATATATAAGCGTTTTAAAAAGAAGGAAAATGGAATGCAGTGAGCTTTCTTGTGTTGAAAATAACCCGATTATTATTCTTTTTTACAAAAAGAGTTCATTTTTGCGATCGCGATTTTTCAGGGTTCCCACTTCTTTTTCAAAACAAAAAATAAGGACTTTCTAAAGACCATTTCAAAAAAATTAAGGACCTCGAAAGTATTTATTAGTCATCAAATATGCATGAATTTTATGGGTTACACAAACACACCTTTATTTTCAAGCATTTTTTTCCCTAAAAATATTTTTGAAGCATTTATCATTACATTTCAAATCCTAGACTAAGAAAATTTTTCAAAATAATAAAACAATTGTGATCTGAACTTTTTTCTTCATGACAACTCCAAGCCTAGCGGAAATTTTACATCAAACACTGGACATGAAAGTACTAGCTTTGAGTGCAAGATACAATAGAATCTTTGTGACTGCATTTTGCAGAAAAAAGTATAAAATATGTATTACACAAATACATTAAGTTAACATGAGTAAAAAACGTCAATAAACTATCTTTCTCAAGGAAACAATAATGCTAAAACAGATTTCAATACAAGGCAAGGAGTTCTAATTTGATGATACTTCTATTTACTTCAGTATAGTTCAGATTTTGGAATAATTAAGATAAAAACTTAATTTTGTATATAAGTGAATTAATCACTTTCCTAAACTACATATACAGCGGCTAAAATTCAGGACAGATATGCCAAAGTTTTCAAAATAATCTAAGCAGAAGAATTCTTCACAAAGAAGATTATCTTTTATTATTAAGAATTGCATGTAGACAATTTGGATAAACAAAAGAGATTTATGTAACACTTTAAACACAAACTTTTACAAAATGCAAGGTAACTAATACCATTGGAGTTTGAAATTCATGATTTTCCATGACTCACTGGATGTAATGTTTGCAAGGGGAAGTTGGGGGATCAAGAATTGTCTAAATTAGTGCTTTGTGAAGAGAAAATTTCAACTATCTGAGAAGCGCTTTGCAAATATGAGCTGAAAATTCAAATTGTGACAAAATATAAAAAACTGAGCTACTGTTGTATTTGTGAGGTTTATTCCAACGTTAGAGATGCACAAATATGCAGGTTAACCTGCATATTTGTGCATCTCTAACGTTGGAATAAACCTCACATCTATCGCACAAAGGTATTTATTTTCTTCTTTCTTTTTCTACTGTTGTATTATTTCCAAAAATCTCAAAACATTTAAGATAACCCTTAGTGTCAACGATAATTTTTACTTCAATCAATGCAGATGCAAATTGATTAAAATTTTCAAGTGGAAGCAATTACATAGCAAATGTGAAAGTCTTCAATTACAAAATATTTTTATTTGATTGCATTGATTAGCATGATGAATAATGCGTTCAAATGAGGAAAAATGTATGCCTGGAGCATGGGTTGAAAAACATGGTTTCAAAGTGGTGCCCACAGCTTGCAAAGCTGCTTACGTCATTATCCTAATATTGAGAAACTGGTCGCTAAGAAATAATTGCAAAAATTTAACTAATAAAATAAGAATTAAGTAGTGAAAATAACAGTTCGAAGAAAGTAATTTTCATTCTTTTTCCATGTTTTACGATGCTATCTAGGAAAAACTTTCAATATGATTAGAGATCAAAAATACTCAAGGCTTAAGCTCCTGCAATTTTTTTTTTCTCTGTCGCCAAATAATTCTTCGAAAAGTTCAGTACATTCTAAAAACATTTCGTTCTGAAGGAACTAGTTGAAAACGATTTGTCAACCTTTAAATGACTATACTTCTTTAGTTGAGCACCAATGTTTTTAAATAAACCATTGTGATATAGATTACAGACTGAAAAATAAGAGAGGGCAAAAAATTTGTAGAGTTAAATGTTTTTTCTTTTCTCTTATTAAAGCATCAATGAGTTCATAAAAATGTATGTATATATTTTTTTCAAACTCTAAATGATGAGTGGATATTTTTTAGACAACTACCCCCCACCCTTACCCCCACATACACTTGTTTTCTTTGTTCTCACTGAGAATGCTTAGATTTCAGCACAGGATCCCAATGCAGTAAAAAGGAAAAGCTGGAAGAATATTTTTTTCATTCTTGCTAGCAATTTTAAATCATTAAATTACTAGCAGTGGTGAAAAATAAGGACTTGAAAATTATTTTAAGGACCTTGAATCAAAAATAAGTACTTTTAAGGGCCCTTATTTATCAAAATGAAAAATAAGGAGTTTCTAAGGACTTTTAAGGACCGTGGGAACCCTGTTTTTGTAAAGGGTTCGATTTTACGATCGCGGTTTTTGTAAGGATTCGATTTTGCAGCAACGATTTTTGCTATTTGTTGCTTTTATTTTGCATTATTATTATCAATAAATTTTGCGATGTAGCCGTATTACATTCTGTTTCAAAAGGATAAACACTATCAATCGGAAAATTCGCGAATTCGCAATTCCCGCAGTGTTCACGACGTCGGTCGTTTATTGTAAATATTTATTCTTTATTTCACAATCAAATCATGCAAAAATACAGTAGAATGTATGAGTATTTACTTCTTTAGCATCTGTAGCATAGTTGGACTGAATCTGAAAAATCTCCTCGTTTTTGAGCGTTTTTTTTCCAAAAGTTGTTCGGGAAAATTTTTCGGAAATTCTGCCCTGCGTATAAGTTGAACCCTAACTTTCAACTTCATTTTTTGGACTAAATTTTTCGACTTATACGCGAGTATATACGCTATGCATTTTTGTTCTATATAAAATGTTAGTTAAGTATTATGAATAGAGTATGAAACTGGTTAATTACTTTTGACTTGATCTTATTTATGACTGAGCAAATGGGTAAATTTTGCGGTTCATGTAGAAATACATAACAGTTTGAGATGTTGTTTACAAAAAAAAAAAAATCATAAGGGTCCCTATGGTTTGCAAAATCAGTTAGTAATGCTCCAAAACTGAACTTTTCCTTGCTTTAGGCTGTAAAGTTTAAATTCTTTTCTGTCTCTTCTGTAAAATTTTGTGCTTTTGAGTTGTATCACCTTTCTTACGTGAGCGATATTCTGATACTTTTTTTCGTTATTCATAAAAATTTGAAACATAAAGTGAAGCACTGTTTAAACGATTTTAAAGGGACTGAATAAAGGAAACATACAAATAAATATACAACTAGTTGGTTTACATCAATATGTATTGAACGCTTCTGGAACCCATTTAAAAACATATAAAATGTAAAACGTATTAACAGTGCTTCGTTAGTTGCAGTTTTAAAAAGTGGCGACTAACTTTAAAAAGTGGAGACTAATATAATTGAGTCCACTGGCCACTGGCTACTAACCAAATTTCCCAGTTTTCAGCTATATCCTGTCAAAAGTTTGTGTCTGTCTGTTGCTATGGAAAAAGGCAGGTCTCATTTTTTCAAGGGAAGCTTAATAAAAAAGAATGGAGCACTAAAAGCATCATATTTTAGTGATTTTTTTTTTCTGTATAAACCATGAATTGCTCTTAGCTCTTGCTGCTAAAGAACCATATAATTCTGCACAGTCAAGCGAACTATTCCCTGGTTGGCAACAGAACGCTGGTAGATTCTATTTAATCATTCATCCCTTACCAAAGGGTCAAGTTATCAAAAGTATTCAAGTATTCAGCTGCATGGAATAAAAGTAAAGTAACTTTATTCAATTTTATTTGGCATTCAGAATTCTAGAAGATTCAATTACAGTATTTTTTGTTTACTATAATTCCAGCAATTTCATTCAGATAAAGAAATTAGTATTCAACTCTTTATGCATTTTTGTGTTTTCCTAGCCAAGAAGCGGTATTGTGTATAGTTGTACGTTAAAAGATTTTGTTTAATATAAAGATGTTCTCCATTTCAGTTTTTAAAATTTTTTGATCTAAATAGACAGACATGCATTGATCATATATAATATGTTAACTATGGTAAATTTGTTATTAAAATATTTTTAAAAAGGTTCAGCAAATCATTTTTTTAAATTAAAAAGTTCAAATTTAACTAAAAATTTGAGGGGTTTTTTTTTCAATTCTAAATATTTTGCTTGTAAATGCTTGTAATTGCTAACTACTTGTTTTTTTTTTCATGCCGTAATCATCGTGTGTACTTGAGTTACTTTTAACAGAACAAATGCTTTTTGCGACAAGAATTGAAGCAATTTGAAAGAGAAAATATTTTTTTTCACCATGATACCATAATATTACCATCATGAAATTTTGCACATATATAGATAATAGAAAGCTTTACAACATATATTTTTTGAAAAAAATTTAAAAATTTCGATTTTGAATTTTTTTAAATCAAAAAAAAATTTTTTGAAAAATAATCAAAAAAAATTTTTTTAGCAACTAGGTCATGTTATATATTTTATGAAACCTTATTTAATACTGAACAAAACAATACGAGTTTTAACTCTCTAGGTCATATCATTTTTTATTCGCGGCCATTTAAAGACTACTGAGCGAGGGAAAATTTACGATGCTTCCAAAATTTAAAAAATTTATAGCTTTGGAAATAATTGTTGAAAAAATTTGAAACTTCAGCTTTTTCATCATGGTGGTAAGTATAATGATCAGACAAAAAATCATTGCGATCTGAAACATTGACCTTAAAAACTTTTTTTTTATTGGTTGATTTGGTATGGAATGACCCTAAATGCACTTTGATTCAGTTATAAATTTCTTTTAAAGAAAAGGTTTATCTATTATTTATTAAGTTTTGTGTCTGTGTGTCAGTTTAATTTATTTTTTATCTTTTTAGACCTTTTCAGTATGCAATGTTTTCAATAGTGTCTATCTTGTTGAAATTTCACAAGATTCTTTTTGCATGTGTGTAGTTTTCTCTTCTGGTATCTTTAAAAGTTTTTTCTTTACTTTTATTTATTGGAATAAGATAGAGTGTGCTTATAATAGAAGTTTAAATATGCTTAAAAAAACATGCTTGGATCGCCTTGTTCCAATATCAAAGAAACAGCCTCACTTGTTATTGAGATCTTAGATGTTAGTACCCATCCTTCAGCTGCATTATTTTAATTCAGCTCTGTAGAATGTTTTTTATGATTTGGTTTCCCAGCCTTCTTTTTTTGACGAAAATAAGCCACTTTTGCTTAACTCTCTAAGAACATTTCCTGAAGAAAGTTCATCGAACAAAAGTTGTGCTTTTAACTTTGGCTTTTTGATTTAAGTTAATTTTTTTAAATATTTGTGTATCAAAAGAATACCAAAGCAATATATTACTTGTTTTAAATTAGTACATACATATATGACAACAAAACATGAGTTAGTAAGCAAAAAATATAATTAGCTCTTTAGTATATGCTAAGCCTAATCGAGTGTGAAAAATGATCCACTTTACCCCACACATGTTTTAATATCCTGAAAAATGCAATTTTGCTGTTTTTTTCTTCAACATTTTAGGAAGTTATTCCTGAAAATATGCTTGACGCTGTAGGTTAAAAACTTAATGTGTATTTCCATATAGTTTTCTGTAAATCAAAAGTTTTTATGATGAACACAGTCAAACGTACTTTAAGAAAAACACTTAATCGCTGATGTTTGTAACTCTAAAGTAGAAGTTGCACAACATTTTGCATATAAAATTTTGTCTAGTGTCAATAATAAATAGAAATGCCAACGCAAAAAGAAAATAATATTTGCACAATTTTTAATGAATTTTTCTTAAGAGCCTGACCCATTTTACCCCGTGACCCATTTTGCCCCAACTGACCCTAAAGAAACTTCTTACATTTTTTTTTTCTTCAAATTACATTCACAGATATAATTAAGATTAAAAATGACATTAGGTATGCTTACAATTAGAGATGAACTGAGTAGCACTTCGCCTAGGTAGCCGAGTCACTGTGTACTCTGTATGACACTCGCTACACCACAATTTAAAATACAATGATTTGTATTATGAAAATATTTTCATAGCATTTTCTATTTTTTATTTTTCTCCTAAGCATCGCTTTACCCAAAATAGTCCGCCTTTTTCATACAGTTATAAAAATTACTTATTTTTATGTCATCAGTATACCAAAAACTTAAACCCGCAAAACAATAGTTTTAAAAATAAGCAATATAAGTTTTCAAATGATTCAAAATGAATATAATTGGGATAGCATTTAAAAGTTTTTTTATTATCAGTCTATGAATATTCATCTTAGGAATCACACAAACTGTTACTGACCAAAAGCACACACACACTAATAACATACTAATATGTGATATGGAACAGATCCTTACACATAAGCATATTCATGAAATTGTAACATGTAGAAAGGACATAGGCTAGAGCTAACTTAGATACTGATCAAAATTTGACAAAATACACAGTATTTACAGAGTACAGAGATATTTTAATTATTTGTAGCAATCAAGAACTAGCTTCTGGTTTTAGACGGGCTAATTATCAGATAAAAGTCAAAATGCAGCAGAGCTCAAAATGGGATTTTTTTTTTTTAATTTTACCCAACAATACATCAGCTAAATTTTGACCTGGCACACGGCCAATGTCCAGTAGTTGAAAAAATTTAATATTTTTCATGATAGCAAAATTTTTGAGAAATTTATAATTGCTTTATTCACGAAATACAACTGTGCACCTTGTATGAGTCAAAGAAAAATCTTAACTAATAAAATCAATGCATGGTAAAAACTAGCTATTTCTTACATGTCCTTTTTATGTTGCAAATTCATGAAAAAAATGCATTTATGTGAACTATCTTTTCCATATCACACAACTTTGACAGAGTTTTCCTTCAGATTAGAATAGATTTTTGGGTTCATTTCATTTCACACTGCAGGGTCCCTGTACCTACCACAGCTTCGTGGTTTAACCGGGATAGGGGCCTGAAGAGAGCTGTTTATAATTTTGAAACAAAACCTAGGGTCCAGCAAACCCTAGGCCCAGCACCCCCAGAAGTATCGATTCACTTGGAGGACTTTGTGACCACGACATTTTTAACGCAATTTTTGGGTTCATGCCATAAAGCCCCCTGAAACCTAAAAAAGCATAGCCAAGAATCCTATGTACGATAAAATATGACATGTATATTTTTTTAGCGATGCTCTTTCGGCACAACCAACAAAAAAAATTGAGATAAACATACAGGATGATAAATATTTAAGAGTACAATACTGATTTTAAATAATTTTCAGTTCACTTACCCTTTTCTTTGTTCTTGATGTTCGCGTTTCACATCAGGCAGTGCACGTGTGTTCGGCTCTTGAGAAAACTATCCCCTTGTTCTCTTTTTTTTTGCAAAAATCTTAAATTATATCAATTTGTACAAAAAAAAACCTTTCATTTTCTTTGTTTAATTTCAAAAAAATTAAGTTCCTAAACATGTCTTCATTTCTAATTTCCCATAAAATAACACTATTATTTCTTCAAAAGTTTCTCACAGACATAGATCTCAGAAAAAAATGATTTTCAGACTATCCTGTTAGAAAATATTTTTGTAGAAGTGAATTTAATAGCTCCTTTCGAACCAGTCTTATTTACCGCATTGTTTTTTATCTTTTTACGAAAATTGACTGCATGAAGAGGATTTAGCGTAATTAGTTTGACTATAAAGACATATTTTAACAGTAAAAAATTAATGACCATTATTTACCACAAAAAAGTGACCCAGAACTCTCCCATGTAACCCTAATTGAATCAGCTCGTTTTGGATCGAACTCTTAATGGCTGCACTTATAAAATAGTCAATAACTAAGTTAGGTATAAAATGGCAAAAAAACAAAAACAAAAAAAAGGAAATGTGCAAAAGAATACTTACTTGTTTCGGTGAAGTCAAGTAAT
>JAXGGA010025695.1:0-10276 GCA_038373865.1 Uloborus plumipes
TGTCTTTACTCTCATATAAATATACGTGTAACATTTTAGAACATTTTCGTGTTGATATCAGCTATAATTTTGCTCCCAGTTACGACATTCTCTTTTCTAATGTGTTTTGTAATCTTTATCACAAGAACTTGGAAAAGTTAATAGACATAAACACATGGAGGACACACGTATTTTGGTAGTAGTTTTGCACGCAAACTGCACATTTCTTCTAACATGCAAGTTGTTTCTGGACATTTAAACTTCTTTAACTCTAGAATAAGGGTTACCAGGCGAGGAAGCTCAGTGCCCCCAGTCACGATGTTGCGAAACATTTTAGAAGTACAAAATGTTCGTAATGTCTTAGAAAAGAGAAATGGAGAAATATTTACTCTGTTCGTAGTCACCTATCTGATAATATTTAAACTATGTCGTAACACGTGTACTCTATTCCAGCCGGGAAAAAGTTCTCAACGAAGATCAAAGCACATGATAAAGAAAGCTATTTTCAAATATTGATACTCATATTTTAATATTGTGTTGTAGGCCATTAGTTTTTTTTTTTTGTTCTTATAAAAGTTCTTGTTGTTAAATGGGAATTCAGAATTACTGATACTCGGTGCAGTATTTCTTTGTTTAAAATTAGGATTATTTTTATTTCAAATGTTTTTTCCCAATTTGTCCAGTACATGTGGGGCAAAAGTATAACAGTTCATTTCATTTACTTATTCAATCATTAATTAAATGACTTACGTATTAATTAATTAATTTTTTACATTCGTTCATTTAATAATTCATTTATTTCTCCATTCACTAATTTGTTTTCTTATGCATCCTTTGTTTACTTATTCACTTTTTTACATAGATAAATTTATTTATTTATGCGTTTATTGTTCATTATCTATTCACATAATGAATTATTTTTTTAGTTATTCATTTATTTGAACAAAAAAATGTTTTCATAATTAAATAGAAAATATTTTCATTTGAGCAATATTTTCTTTTTCCTTTTTTACCATAAAAAATGGTTTTTTTTTCTTATTTTATTTTATTCTTATTTTCTTTTAAAGGTTTAAATTTACTGCCAAATATCAAACTAATCTTTCAATGCAAATTTTTTATATAATAAATTTTTCTTTCTTGCCGACCACCATGTCTAGTTCTCATAGTAGTCTGACTGTAGGTGGGGAGGCTACGGGTTCGATCCCCCACTAGGGCATGAATGTACTTTCTCTCCTGTCCATGTCCTTTCTTTGCGTGAATGTGTTTTTCTGTGAATGTCCTACGAATGCGGGTCCCTATAGCATGTGCGTAGAAGTTGGACTACACGCCATATTATAGTACAGGTGCAAAAGTGAAGTAGTGCACCCCAAACTGCCAGCCTAGCCGGCGCAAGACATTGTTCTTTCTTTATGTAATTTTCAAAACAAGTTTCCAATTTATGCATTTTGGAAAAGGCAACTTTTTACAAACTACAGTAGCCCCTCGTTATATCGCTCATTCGGATATATCGCTCTTTTCTTTTGTCTCCCCCCCCCCAAAAAAAAAACTTTTAGTTCGAAACCATTTTTGAGAAAATATGTAAGGTGCTCAGAAAAGGTCTCTTTCTCATTTATTTTGTCATCAATCAACAAAACGAAGGTTCTTCTATTCTTCTGAATTCGCTGAAAAGAAACAGCACACTCCTGTTCCCCAAACTTGCATACTGCAGAGACAGTTTGAAAACTACTGAACACTTTCTTTTGTATTGATACAATGAGTGAAAAGCGTCTGTTAGTAATGTGTAGTAGTAATCTAAAAGTTATATTTTTTGTTACTTTTGACTGAAAAAAACGCTAATGTTCGAATAAATAAATTTTTTTATATATATACTTATAATTTACATGTATGCTGGATAGAAAACTATTTTTAATGATTTCTTTTATATCGCGCTTTCGGATATTTCGCGCTTTTTTCTTGTCCCCCGAAAAGCGCGATATAACGAGGGGTTACTGTATTTATCTTAAACTCACATTTACTTACTGTTGAAAAAGCCATGAACTTCAATACTAAATACATACATCGAAAAAATAACAATAATATAGCTCTAAATCAAAAAAGGAAAAAAAGATTGCCTTGTGCATACAATTGATTTTCTGTTTGTTGTATTAACAATATGTGTAAAATGCTGCTTTTTTCCTCACCATTTTTAGCAAAGGAGAATCTATTCTCTCACGAAATGCATGGAATTCATGTTTTCATGTTTTATTTCTAAGGGCCAGTCAAAAAAGTTAATCGTAGAACAAAACATCCCAATTGAAAGGCTTGGAGGATAAAGGGGCTATGTTTCATTACGAAAAATAGACACTCTGGACAATGGTAGGCAATCTATACAAATAAGTAAATAAAACTCGGAACATTAAAATGTAGTTGTCACTTGACCGATTTCATGCGCACACTAACGACGAAACCAGAAAACAGAAAAGCTGCAATAACTGCAGCAATAACACTTTGACTTTAATTACTCGCAATTTCTGTTTAGTCACATAACCCCTTTATCTCCCAAGCCCTTCAATTGAAGTAGAACGTAGTCAAGCGGTCTGAAGCTTGTACGCTTTGGATTTAATACCGCTATCCTCTTTTGATAGGTTAGCGTTCTGATTAAAAAATCAGATGCTAGTTCGTTCAGGTGATTGGTAGAAAACGACACAAAAAATTTCACGGGAATTTTTCCATGTAGTGAATTTGTTAACAATATCTCGACACTTCTGCAGAAAGCCACACAAAAAAAAAGATCCCCACATTGTAACTAGTGATCACATTCCCTTACTTCTCCAGTTTCACATTGTAGACAATGCTCACCCGACATGCTTGTAGTCTATATTAAACTTTTTACTACGTCTCATAAAATGATACGTTTCTACTGTTAATAAACGTATACTCTTTTCACCTAATACATGAGTTTCAGATCCTGATTTTATATTCCTCTTCCCCTGAAAAATAACTAATTAAAACTAAATATGTTTACTGTTTCAGAGTCGTATAGTTCATAGGAGGAAAAAATGCAGCTTCTTTTGAGTGGAGCACCAATGGCTTGGCTCTTTCACCTGCAGACTTAGCTGAGCATAATGGAGTGGCCTTCACGCCTTGGGTGACCCTACCAGGAGAAAATCTCCAGAAGTTCTTCCCCCACTCCGCCTAGGGCCACCCTCTCACCGTGTTGAGGTTTTCTGCTAGGACTTGAGAGGGAATTTAATGAGTTGCACCATTAAAATTTTTGCTAAGTTAAAAAGAAAAAAGAAATAATTAAAGATATAAAAAATATCAGTATCCTGTCCAGACATACAGGGAAGGTTCTTTGGCAATTTTTTTCTTTCTTTCTTTCTTTTTTTTTCTTCTTTTAATCGAGATTTACCCACTATTTTATTCGCTTTTTAACACTATGAAAAAATGTAAAGCACTAAGATTTGTTTAAATAAAGTTTCATTTCAATAGCCCATAAATGACATTGCAGCAATGCAAATTATCACAAGAGATAAACTTTAAACTCGTCACCTAACTTTGTTCTTGCAACTTAATGTCCTTTACCTTACATATACAAATACATTTTATTAGTTGATTCCAGCACCATTGAAAGTAAAATTCTTTTCCCAAGCATAAAAGTATACTGATCACGTAACTTTATGAACCTGACTCTATCCGTTACTTCAATGTAGTTTTTCTTTGAACTGAAATATCGCTACTTACCAAAACAATTTTCTAACGTAGGAAATGAATTTACAAAGTGAGTATGAATCTAATCAATTTGAACTAAAAATTACATGAGCGCCTTGTTTCCCACGAGATTTATGCCTAGCTTAAGCATAATTATAAGGTTCTACGCAAAAAGTGTACATCAACGATTTTTGTTTAAAATGCAAGTTTTAAATTGTTTGAAATTTTACTGGTTTTCATCTATTTTAGTGGCTTAAACGTTGTGAAATACTTTAGGGGCCGTAGTGGCCTGACCGTTAAGTCGTCAACCTCGTAACCTAAGGATCCCGGGCTCGATCCCAGTCAGTCCAAAATCCACAATTTTCACTATTGAGACAAGGGCACGTTAAATATATTCATGGACATGGAGTCCACCAAATTCTGATTCCAAATCAATACCTCTGTGGGCACTGGACTCGGGGTTACTCGGCTCCTGAATTGGTTCAAAAAACATAACACTTTTCAGGGGCCCATCCAACCGTTTCAACCACTTGCAATGGCAGGAACGGGCGACCATGGAGAGTGTGTGCGAAATACTTTATAAGGTCGAACGTGACATCTTCTGCTATTCAGAAAGGAAAATAGAAGTGGAACGGATGCAGGGTCCGACTTTGATCTAAATATCTTCTGACAAAAGAAACCATTGGGGGAGCCCATGACCCTTTCCCATTCCATTTATTGAAATACAAGGATATAAAATAATTAAAAATAAGAGTTTTAAATCAATATGAGATGCAAAAATTTTTGAACTTCATCCATAAATAGATACATGAGACGTCCGAGACATAACAACAAAGTGATACCGAACTGTAAATTGAAAAAGCGTAAGAACTCTTTTTATGGCAGAACTTGTTGTCCACAAACAATGTCCACTTGCACTTGTCTCCAAAAATCATGACATATTCAAATGTGTATAATGACCAATATTTAAAACAAATCATGGTGTAATAAGCTTCTTGCGAATCAATCTTTCAGAAAGTAGTTTTTGTTTCGGTGCTGATCAAAGAAGCAGAACGTAATTCTGAAGAAACATTCAAAATCGTTAATGATTGTCAGGAAGTGCAGAGGAAAAAATAAGAAGAAGGAAACGCGCAAAATCTTGACAATTCTTAGATTGCTGCAGCTTCTAGTTTTTCTGTTCTTTATTCTTAATGGAATGCTAAAAGCAGGAAATGCGAATCCAGAGTAGAAAACAGAATAAAAAATAAATCAAAACGACGGTTCAGAATTTTTGTGACAAGGCATACTTTTTTGTTAAAGATGAGAAAATAGAGCTAAACACTAATTTATTGTTAGTCGGGGAAAATTTTTTAACAATCTTATTGTTTTGGTTACGGCAAAAGTTTAATAAAAGATATTGTAAAACATGGGCGTTTTAAATTATGTTTTACAAATGTGATTTAAAACAAAGGGGAATTTAAAACCTTTTTCGTAAAAAAAACAAAAAAAGGATAATATAATGATCTTAAAAACATTTATAAGGCAATGGAAAATTTGTGAGAAAGAACAAACGTTACATAAATTAACGAATTACATATTTAATTAAACCTACTTTATAAATTTGTAGAAATCAGGCAAATTGTGGGTAGATAGAGTACTTGTGACTGCTAAAAACATGTACGTTGGTATCGGGAACCAGGGTGTGTTGGAAGAGTAAAAAAGGAGTAGTAAAACAAACATCAAGGAAAGACTTGGCAAAATATTTTATTTTTAAAATATTGCACTCAGAAAAATAAATATTATTGAGTTGCTCCATACCAGTTTTCAAAAATCCATTTATATATATATACTAGCGGTACCCGCACGGCTTTGCCCGTGGTATAAAAGTAAAAGGTCATTTGGTAATGAATTGATATCGCAGAAAGAATACTCAATTTTAGTTATAATTCAACTGTAGTTTTTTAAAAGTATGTTATAAAAATAGGCCAAAAGAGAACAAAGGAACAATTTTGTTGCTTACAGAGACATGAAAAAGCAAACACCTTAAAAAATATGGTAGCATTTGAGTACCGTCATGCAATAATATGTTTCTCTGAGAAGGAAACATATTTAATCAGGTATTTATCATACGCAAATAATTTTTTCTACTCTCGAAAGCAAAAATAGTTGCGTAGCAACGTGCCTTGGAAAATTTCAATTATTGAAGGTTCTTGACGCTATTTAAAAAGTCGCCAATTTGGTAGCTAATTTGGGATACCTGGGGTAATTCTGAACCCCTATCCCTTCCATAAATAAAGAAACTTACGTAATCTCACTTTTGTGAAAGAGAAATTGTCGCCAAATGTTGAGGTATTCTCTATGAAGCTGATTACTTTTTTTGGCAATCTGAAATCAATTTGAATATTATATTTGGCGCTAAATGTACATCATTCCGTAAGGCGTTAAAATAATTTCCAATATTGCAGTATATCATAGCAAATAGTATGGACATGGAAACGAACTATTGATTGGACGTTTGGCGAGAAAATATAGTAACATACTTTGATTGAAAACAGCAATAGATAAAGAACAAAATAGGGTTCGCGTGGAAAATAATGCATGACATCTAAGCCTCTACAAATCTAAAGGAGTTCCGAAACATGGAACTGAATCTCATTTGCTTTTAAAAAAAGATTAATCTGTTAATCAAATACCTTTTTTATTTTTTTATACTTGAGATAGTTATTGGGAAAACTTCCATTATTGGGGGCTCTTGGCGCGATTCAAAAGATCGCCAAATTTACGGTAGCAAGCAATTCCAACTATCTGCCAGAGAGTTGAGTTGATACACTAAATACTCGATTGGATTGATGAAAGCCTTCGAAAATGGCGTTTTAAATTGAAATTACAGAGACAGAATCAGGTCTAAAATTGAGATAAAAAAATAACTACTCATCGGATTTTGTTGAAACTGGTCTCTAAACCTTCCCAGTACCAAAAGGAACAAACGGTGAAAATTTCAGGCAAATCTCCCGGGTAGTTTCTGAGATCTTAGGGAACACACACATATACACATTTACCAACATTCATTTATATATATATATATATATACATATATATATATATATATATATATATATATTTTTTTAATTCAGAAAAAGGTTACACTTTAGTACCTTTTGAAGTGTTTTTTCATCTAGACAGATAAATTTCGTACAAATCAGACGCGTGAAATTAGTTGGCTTTTACGTGATTGTCTTAAACACTCAAATAGTAATATTACACTGTTTTGGAACGAACTCGTAGGCTGTAGTTCTATACAAGATATCCCTGTCATTTAAAGCAAACAAACAAACCAAACAGATAAAAAAAACTAGCCAATGGTCTGCAGGGCCAACAGAATTCGAAAACCTCAGTACATAATCAGTTTCCTTCGAAATAAACTACACAGGACGCAGCTTTAAATTTCTGAAATTTATATTTTTATAGCCTTTGGAACCCTGCAAAATCAGATCCGAGTTCCTGTAATCAATTAGGTAAAAATGAAGTCGAGATTCAAATGACCTCTTTTTATTTACATCTTAAATAGATTCAGTTTTTTCTATTTTTTTTTCTTTTCTATATCTACAGAATGCATCAAAATATTATTGAAAAAACTGTTCAAAATATTTTTACCGAAAATTGAAATTACAGTATTCGTTTATAAACCTCTAACGTTAAATTCCAAGATTTTGTGCAAAATAATCTTATTTCGTAGAAAATTACAACATAATCCAACACGAAACACCTCTTTGTCTAGATTAATGGTACAGAAAACAAATCCGCAATGATGGACTCACCAGACAATGTCATATGACAAATTAGCAGCAATTGAGCGAGCCTTCGGAAGTGATTTACGTAAATAAATCATCGCTTTATGTAAGAATTCGGATTTAATGCTCTAGGGAGTACAAGTAGAAAAACCGTTTGATCAACGGATTACTATGATATTCTCAAAACGCTAGATCTGAAAGTAGTTACTCGCCACCTGGTGACTAAAAGTCTTACATTAGCGACTAAATAAAATGTTCAACCGGGCTCTTTAAAATCCTATCGGCTGCAGATAATTATTTCTTCATTGATTTCTTTTTAATTATTAGTTAAAATTTTTAGTTGAATTATTAATTGAAGAAAATATTAATCGAAGGAATATTGATTCTTAAATTTCCAGCATTGTATTTTGGTCTCATAAATATTCATACGCATAGCATTATACTTAGGTCTCATACGTTTCCATTTAAAAAAGTCCTGAATGAGGCGCACTGCAAAAAATGAAATGTTGTTTTTACAGTATAATACTGGCAATCAATGTTCCATTGTCCATTCTAAAACAGTAAAATAAATAGTAATAAACTATAAAACTAGTAATTTCAGTTTCTTACAGTAAAGTTAAAAATTTTAGTTTTTCGCCGTAAAATTTAGCTGCATTATACTGTATACGTAACCGTATAATACTGGCAGCAGAGGTTCCAGTTTAAAACTGCAAAATGAACAGTAATAAACTAAAAATTAGCAATTAAATGCACTAGTACGATAAAATTAGCAATTTTACAATTGATTTCTGTAAACTGAACACTTTTACGGCTCATTACTGTAAATTCAGCAATTTTTAGTTTGTTATTATACAATTAGCTGTATTATACCCTAAAAACAGCATCCATTTTTTAGAGTGTGGCTACTTATGATAGAAATGTGGCTACTAAGCCAAAAGAGTCTACCTGTCACTAGAGATAAATTAGAAACTTGAATTTTCAGGTCTTTATTACAAGAGTTTAAAATCAGAGACAACAAAATAAAATGCACATATTATCACCTCCTTTCATAATTATATGTTGCTATTGTAAATTATGTTAATCAAATTCCAATCACATTTTAAAATCAGGAGAATAGCCCCTCCAACAAAGCAGTGCAAAGAAATTCAATTTGAAAATATACGAAAAGTGCCAGAGAACTATCAACTCGTTTGCAATTAAATGCAATTTAAATAGCTAAAAGCATTATAATCAAGGGTTGCCGTTTTATTAATTCGAAGTATAAAGCTCAATTTACTCATTAAGCAGCAGAAATATGCAAACCATTATGCAGCAATGACTACAAGGAATGAAAATTTAACAACTGTGGAAGAAACACAATGAGTTGCAAATTTGATTCGTTCAGACACTTTGTTTATTGTTAAGAACATTAAATTGGTGACGTGGTTTAAGAATGATTGAAATTTTAAATCAAAAACTTTCTTTTTCTTTCAGTGTCCGATACATATGTAAGTTTTAAAAAAACTTACATTTAACCCATAGTGGAAAGCACATTAAGCAAGCAGTAATTCAAACTATTTTTGGTTACAGCTAAAAATACAAAATTAATTTCTGCTTAGACACACTTTAGTTTATGCTATACAAAGGGATCATTTGCAGCATCCCTAACGTCAAAACGCGGCAGTTAGAGTTGTAAGTAGAAAACAATTTCACTATGGGGATAAGTTGTTGGTGAAATTGCTCGGCATAATCAATTCAGCAGATAAGAACAATTGAGGGATAAGAATAACATTAAAAAAGAGGATCCATCATCAGTTTTAAACTCTCTCATTATTACAATCTGTATGGAAATAGAAGCAATATTTAGTGGACTTATACAAGTTGACCCCTTACTTGTGTCAGGCAATTTAAGTGTTAACAAGTATAATGTCCAGATTAATATCGGATAGACTGAGATAAGTGTATTGAACTTGAAGATTGCCGCTTTAAATTCAGTAAGAAATTTTAATTATTATGTTTTTATTTAATTAAAAACGGTTTGGTTTGAACTTAAAAAGTTTTGGTTTAAAGTTACAATTCAGTATTTTGTGTGTACTTTTAAGTATCAAATGTAACAATAAAAGTGTCCATTAAGGAGTTTGTAGTCAACTTTCTAGGTGTTAGAATGTATACAATTCATTTACATTTTAATGTATTTATACAAATGTAGTTCCATTTCTCACTCAGTGTACTGGAACCCATTTTCCTTGTTGGCTAAATCTACAAAGCTACTACATTGTTTTCGAGATAGGACCACAAAGCTCAATTTTCAACATTTCAACTCAAACGGATCTGCTAGTGATATCATTTTGCAGTTCTAGAGTAAATATCATTTAGGACTAGTTAAACCGCTGCATAAAGACTGTAATTTACATGCTTTTCATCCTACTTAGCACGAAATGACGTTCATTCTGAAATAATACTTCGTTCTTTCACACATGTCTATCTCGAACTCATTGGATGGCACGTAGACCAGTATTAAATGGGAAAGTACAATGGCATTCTAAACATTTAAACTAATATTTTGCTGGACTAGAAGGCTATGCACGATGTCTTATTGCCCTAAAATAAATTTTTTAAATTCTTCCGACATTGAATAAGTTATTACAAATGATTGAAAAGAGTAATTGTAAACCTAGATATCTCTAATTAAAGACTTCCTAAAAAGCATTTTTTTTTCTTTCTTTCGCTCTTTTTTCTTTTACGAAGTTTTTTCTTGGCAATACTGAGATAGGCAACAACAAGAGACAATCAGGTGTCAAAAGGATCCTCTAAATAGTTAATAAAAACAGGAAAATTTATTGTAACTGATATCTTTT
>JAXGGA010025696.1:0-10276 GCA_038373865.1 Uloborus plumipes
CCTTTTTTTTTTTAACTATTTTCTTTCTAACATCTTTCTTTCTAAATATTTTCTATGTCAGCTTCTTTCCCGAACGCCAATGAACTGAAATTCGAGCCAGGTACCGATAGATAGGTAATTTTTCAAGCTTCATTAGTTTCAATTCATATAATTATACGATTTTAATTAGCGAAGATATCAATTAATAAGTAGTCAAATTTAAAGCGATTAAGCCTAATAAATGATTAAATATGAAAGCCATTGTTGCATTGCAAAACGTGGGTGCCATGAAACAGTAATAAAAATGATAATGCGAATTTTGAATGAAGGCTTAACTAAATCAAACACGAAACTCATAAGCGGGCGACTTACATAGTATTTTTATCGCTAGCTACTTGTAATATTTTGAAACATTCATTTGTTGAAGAGCCATCTACTTATATTAAAAACTGAGCATCAATGTCTGCTTTTTCTCCTTTGAGCGAGCTGAACTTACTGAAACTTTCCTCACCATCTTGAAGGCGCGAAGCATCTCAATAATTCGAATGATTTTTTTTATATAGGAAAAAAGTAAAGGCGTGAAGCGCCTGTAAGCGAGCCGCCTTGGCGGGGAGTACTTTCTTGAAATTTTTTTCTCACTACTTTCAGGGCACGAGGTGCCCGTGCAACGCCGGGCCACGTGCGTGGTATGTCTTGAAATCGAATGAACATTAAATTATATCAAATAATATAAATTCAGAATGAGGTAAAAGTTAGAGAGGGGGGACGTTATGCATCAACATGCCGCAGGAAGCTAATCTAGCTGCCCTGGCAGCTAGTCTACTTATATTAAAAACTGAGTATCTTTCTAACTATCTTTCTAACTATCTTTCTTTCTAACTATCTTTCTATGTCACGCTTCTTTCTCCTGAACGCCAATGAACTGAAAGTCGAACCAGGTACCGATAGATAGGTAATTTTTCAAGCTTCATTAGTTTCAATCTATATAATTATACGATTTTAATTAGCGAAGATATCAATTAATAAGTAGTCAAGTTTAAAGCGATTAAGCCTAATAAATGATTAAATATGAAATCCATTCTTGCATTGCAAAACGTGGTTGCCATGCCATGAAACAATAATAAAAATGAAAATGAGAATTTTGAATGAAGGCTTAACTAAATCAAACACGAAACTCATAAGCGGGCGACTTACATAGTATTTTTATCGCTAGCTACTTGTAATATTTTGAAACATTCATTTGTTGAAGAGCCATCTACTTATATTAAAAACTGAGTATCAATGTCTGCTTTTTCTCCTTTGAGCGAGCTGAACCAAGGGCGGATCCAGCTTCTGGTTAAGGAGGGGGTCATTTTCGGAAAGGGGGGGGGTCAAAATGCAATTTTTGTGCAAAAATGGGGTGGTTTGGCAGTTTTTTCGTAAAATAAGTCCCAAAAATGCAATTTTTTGCTATATTTGGTAGGTTAAGGGGGGGGGGGTCATGATCCCCATGACCCCACTCTGGATCCGCGCCTGAGCCAACTTACTGAAACTTTCCTCACCATCTTGAAGGCGCGAAGCATCTCAATAATTCGAATGATTTTTTTTATACAGGAAAAAAGTAAAGGCGTGAAGCGCCTGTTAGCGAGCCGCCTTGGCGGGGAGTAGTTTCTTGACATTTTCCTCACTACTTTCAGGGCACGAAGTGCCCGTGCAACGCCGGGCCACGTTCGTGGTACGTCTTGAAATCGAATGAACATTAAATTATATCAAATAAAACTTCAGAATGAGGTAAAAGTTAGAGAGGTGGGACGTTATGCATCAACATGCCGCAGGAAGCTAATCTAGCTGCCCTGGCAGCTAGTCTACTTATATTAAAAACTGAGCATCAATGTCTGCTTTTTCTATTTTGAGCGAGCTGAACTTACTGAAACTTTCCTCACCATCTTGAAGGCGCGAAGCATCTCAATAATTCGAATGATTTTTTTTATATAGGAAAAAAGTAAAGGCGTGAAGCGCCTGTAAGCGAGCCGCCTTGGCGGGGAGTAGTTTCTTTAAATTTTTTTCTCACTACTTTCAGGGCACGAGGTGCCCGTGCAACGCCGGGCCACGTGCGTGGTATGTCTTGAAATCGAATGAACATTAAATTATATCAAATAATATAAATTCAGAATGAGGTAAAAGTTAGAGAGGGGGGACGTTATGCATCAACATGCCGCAGGAAGCTAATCTAGCTGCCCTGGCAGCTAGTCTACTTATATTAAAAACTGAGTATCTTTCTAACTATCTTTCTTTCTAACTATCTTTCTATGTCACGCTTCTTGCTCCTGAACGCCAATGACCTGAAAGTCGAACCAGGTACCGATAGATAGGTAATTTTTCAGGCTTCATTAGTTTCAATTGATATAATTACACGATTTTAATTAGCGAAGATATCAATTAATAAGTAGTCAAGTTTAAAGCGATTAAGCCTAATAAATGATTAAATATGAAATCCATTCTTGCAAAACGTCGTTGCTATGAAACAGTGATAACAATGAGAATGAGAATTTAGAATCAAGGCTTAACTAAATCAAACACGAAACTCATAAGCGGGTTACTTACGTAGTATTTTTATCGCTAGCTACTTGTAATATTTTGAAACATTCATTTGTTGAAAAGCCATCTACTTATATTAAAAACTGAGTATCTGTGTCTGCTTCTTTCCCTTGAGCGAGCAGAACTTGCTGTAATTTTCCTCACCATTTTGAAGGAGCGAAGCATCTTAATGATTCAAATGATTTTTTTGATGCAGGAAAAAAGTGAAGGCGTAAAGCGCCTGTTACCGAGCCGCCTTGGCGGGGAGTAGTTTCTTGAAATTTTCCTCACTACTTTCAAGGCACGAAGTGCCCGTGCAACGCTGGGTCACGTGTGTGGTATGTCTTGAAATCTAATGAACATTAAATTATACCAAATAATATAACATCAGAATGAGGCAAAAGTTAGAGAGGGGGCACGTTGTGCATCAACATGCCGCAGGAAGCTAATCTAGCTGCCCTGGCAGCTAGTCTACTTATATTAAAAACTGAGTATCTTTCTAACTAACTTTCTTTCTAACTTTCTTTCTATGTCACGCTTCTTTCTCCTGAACGCCAATGACCTGAAAGTCGAACCAGGTACCGATAGATAGGTAATTTTTCAGGCTTCATTAGTTTCAATTGATATAATTATACGATTTTAATTAGCGAAGATATCAATTAATAAGTAGTCAAGTTTAAAGCGATTAAGCCTAATAAATGATTAAATATGAAATCCATTCTTGCAAACCGTCGTTGCTATGAAACAGTGATAACAATGAGAATGAGAATTTAGAATGAAGGCTTAACTAAATCAAACACGAAGCTCATAAGCGGGCCACTTACGTAGAATTTTTATCGCTAGCTACTGGTAATATTTTGAAACATTTATTTGTTGAAGAGCCATCTACTTATATTAAAAACTGTGTATCTATGTCTGCTTTTTTCCTTTAAGCGAGCTGAACTTACTGAAACTTTCCTCACCATCTTAAAGGCGTGAAGCATCTCAATAATTCGAATGATTTTTTTTATATAGGAAAAAAGTAAAGGCGTGAAGCGCCTGTAAGCGAGCCGCCTTGGCGGGGAGTACTTTCATTAAATTTTTTTCTCACTACTTACAGGGCACGAAGTGCCCGTGCAACGCGGGGCCACGTGCGTGGTATGTCTTGAAATCGAATGAACATTAAATTATATCAAATAATATAACTTCAGAATGAGGTAAAAGTTAGAGAGGGGGGACGTTATGCATCAACATGCCGCAGGAAGCTAATCTAGCTGCCCTGGCAGCTAGTCTACTTATATTAAAAACTGAGTATCTATGTTTGCTTTTTTCCTTTGAGCGAGCTGAACTTACTGAAACTTTCCTCACCATCTTGAAGGCGTGAAGCATCTCAATAATTCGAATGATTTTTTTTATATAGGA
The DNA here is from genome assembly GCA_038373865.1 of Uloborus plumipes. Classification (NCBI taxonomy): domain Eukaryota; kingdom Metazoa; phylum Arthropoda; class Arachnida; order Araneae; family Uloboridae; genus Uloborus; species Uloborus plumipes. Next base: position 3,937 of record JAXGGA010025696.1, read on the forward strand.
AAAAAGTAAAGGCGTGAAGCGCCTGTAAGCGAGCCGCCTTGGCGGGGAGTAGTTTCTTTAAATTTTTTTCTCACTACTTTCAGGGCACGAAGTGCCCGTGCAACGCCGGGCCACGTGCGTGGTATGTCTTGAAATCGAATGAACATTAAATTATATCAAATAATATAACTTCAGAATGAGGTAAAAGTTAGAGAGGGGAGACGTTATGCATCAACATGCCGCAGGAAGCTAATCTAGCTGCCCTGGCAGCTAGTCAAATAATATTTCTTGGAACCCGACAGTTTTCGTTTAAGCAGGGATAACAGTATTGAAATTTTTAAATGTGTATATTATATTTTAAATTGATACTGAATTGATTTTGTAGACTGAAATAATTATTGCTTTTTTTATCTTTTCTGTTCCTCAGAACCAGACTAACGTAAGTCCATTTTCGTCATATTTCAGTAGAGGGGAAAAACGATGTATTCGACAATCGTGTTTCCCCTCTACCGAAAAATGACGAAAATAGACTTACGTTAGTCTGGTTCTGAAATACAGTTTTAAGTATTTAAAAAGAAAACAAATAAGGGAAATTCACGTGCAGTTTTACTTTTAATACCCAATAAACTGTCAGGAAAGGATGCTGGCAATTTCTGGACCAGGTACGGACTATGACTAAATAGTATAACAAACTAAATATTATAACTAAACTGATCAATACCAATTTCTAGGTTTAGTACGGATCAAAGTATTCGTAATATATTTAGTCTGTTTCTGAAATAAATGTTTTCGACATGCAATAAACTTTGAAAAAAAAAAAAAACACTTTTTTGACACAGTGGGTTTTTTCAAGTGGGCCCACTCGAAAAAATCCGGGTGGGTTTTTTCGGGCTTTGTCCGCTTTGGCGAATCCTGATTTCAAGGTGTTTCCAGTAGGGCTGTGGAGCCGAAGTGGTGGAGTCTGACCGTGGATACTCGGGCAGATGTTGGGCTGTAAGGCTCTAAACTTTCCATAGTCAGAGTCGGTTGCAATACATGCAATACACCAACAGCTAGTTTTTTCTCTCCAATTCTGCAGTCCTTGTTTTTAGATCCGAGGTCTGAGAACGGAAATCCTACGGCTTGTGCTCATCTCGAGTCTTTCTCTTTTAAAGCGGTCCTCCCAGTCGTTAACAATAATTACAGAGATGTGTTACTTTCTTCACCATCAGTTTGCTAAATTTGCCACAAAACTTAATAGAACAGACTTGAACTTATTCATAGAACACCTCTCGTAAGTTTAGCTGGCAGCATGAGACCCGCGGTTTGCGAAATTGAGTATCGTTGCAAAAAAAGAGAGTTTCTCAATCTTGAGCAGTGAAGAGTTTTTTCGTATAAAATAAATAAATAAATAAGAATAAAATAAAGAAAGAAACAAAAGGGGGGGGGGGAGGTGAGGGGGAGCTTCATGATTTTTTAAAAAACTCTTAGATAAATTAACTGTGATACTTACTATTATTTACTTACGATAACTATGAATGTAAGACCCCCACCCCTCCAATTTCAATGACGCAGTTTACACAATGACCCCCACGACTTGAAGGAATAACTTTTTTAAAAAGCCGCAGAAAAAACTATGAAAGTAATACTCACAAAATAAATATCAAAATAATATGAAAAATTTGTTTGGCTCAGCCTGCATCATGCTCCCCTCACCTCCCGACATGACGGAGCAAAATTTTGAAAAAAAAAAAAAAAAAAGCCACGGAAAGCTATGAAAGGAACACTCACAAAAAGAACATAAAATTTTACTTTCATTTTGAATAAGGACTTGTTTTTTTTTTTTGGACAGGTAAAATCTCTGAGGACCGCGATCATTTTTCCTAGCCGGGCCGGCCATTACTTGAGTATCCCTGCTCTAAGCCGTAATCTATTATTTTCAGAGTATTAAATCATCATGGCAATAACTCATAAAATATCACCAAATTTGGCAGTGTGTTTGGCGATTGTACCGCTTCTTGGCGACTCTTTGAGTAGAGCAAACTGGAAACGGTTTTTATTTTTTTATTCTTGTCACAGTCTCCCTTCCGTTAACTTCAGGAAAAGCGTGAGCAGACTTCCTCTTCCGAAGCTCGGAATAACATTGCTTGCCCGCTTTAAATTAATCCCGCTGTTTCGAAAGTGTGTTCTCTCTTGGGCGCTTGTGTCATCTTTTCGCTGCTACTAAAATGTGTCAGTTTTAAGGAAAATGTGCTGTTCAGAAAAGTTCTATTTGTATGGAAAAAGTTCTTGCAGGTAAGTTCTTTTTTTACTTCTTCCAAACATTGTTTTTGAAGTAAGGTTAGAAGAGTTTTGTAGAACTAATAATGGGGCTTTGGTTACAAGATTATTAATTATTTCCATTTTCGTTAACAGAATATTCATAACATTTGTGTGACATGTGCTATGTGCTTGTCATTACATGGAATGAAAAGATTTTTCAATGCTTCCCCTACCAGTCATTGCGGGGGATCAATCACCTCCTACCCCAGTCTTTAAAAAAAAATAAATAAATAAGGGGGCATGGTTTCTGTTCTTCAATAAAGGTTACTTCGAGTATACCCCCCCCCCCCATCTTCCTCGGAAAAATTTGAAATAGCGGACCTCGTTTTTCCGCAACTTTTGATAGTTAAACCAGTTTTTAAAACAAAAAACTAATCAGCAGTTATGAGATAACTCAGGATGAATATTTGTCTTGAAATGTGTAAAATCAAATGAACTTTGAATATTCACACCGCAGCAAATATTTATATTAAAAAAAATTAGTATATTTTGGGAAAATGAAGTTTGAGTTTTGAAGGAGAGTTGAAGACTAGCAAAATAGGTTAATACAATTTCAGTATTTATGATTTTTAAGCTTTCTATGAAATTTCAAACAGTTTGGATGTTGACTTTGTTAAAAGGTATTGAATCAGTAGCGTACATAGACTAAAGTGCTCCCCCCCTATTAAACTATAAGAAATATTTTCCCCGTGTAACTCCTGGATTTTCCCGGATTGTGCGCCCTCAAACCTCGTGCGCCCTTTACTTTCTTTTACGGATCTTTTAGAAAAATCCGTTATACCAAAATTGACCCATCTCAAAAATCCGAGGCTCATACTGACGAGTTGTAGTTTTATGTAGTCAACTATGTTATTTAAATCTAATGATCATAATTTGAATTTTAATTATTAGTCGTAAAAACATTTGCATTTTGTTTATCAGATATCATTAGGAAGAGTTTACCATGTTAACATACATGAAGAGTGTTTTATTTATTAATTAAAACAAAGTAACAAGTAATGGTGATAAAGAATGTAAGAGTGAATAAGCACTTTTTTTTTTTTTTGCTTAACTTTGAAAAAATACTACTTAGGTACATTTTTAAACAGTTTTTGACAGAATTATGTAAGTTTTGTTGAAACAGGTCCTAATTTTCGATAAAATTTATTTTTAGAAATTCCATACTAGATTTTACAAAATTCCAAACTATTTTTCACAAAATTCCGAAAACAGGACCTGGACAAAATATCCTGGATTGACCCTTGTAATTATAGTCGAGTCTCGATAACTTGTCCCATTTTTTGGCAGAAATGATTCAATAGTCGAGGTAAAATTTTCCGTTCTTCATATTTCCACATGGATCACTTAAAATTCTTGAGTTTAAAACGTATGTTTTTTTTTTTTACAGATCTTCCGGAAGATCTGTGCAGTGTACATAAATACTTGTCATTTCTTGCGTTCGCTTGCTAATTTGGAATTATTGTTTATGTAATGAAAAACCAACTCTCTTGAATATTTGATTGATTAGATTTTGAAGTTTAAGTGCTTTTTGCATCTGATTAAGCAATTTTCTATTACTTTTGAGATAAGCTGCACTCTCCTCCTTCATTAAAATAAAAAAAAAGATGTACATGACACGTGATAAATTTGTCAGACACAATTTTTTTTAGCGGTTCTCTTTTACGTGGATATATTTTTCCGAAACGTACTAACTTTATGGATTAAGTTTTTTCTTTTGATTGGTTATTAATTTGATAGATACATTCAGATATTGGGATAATGGTGAAGACATATTTTCCATGCTTTGATAAAAGGGCGGATCTAGCTTTTGGTTAAGGAGAGGGTCATTTTCGGAAAGGAGGGAGGGGGTCAGGTCAAAGTGCAATTTTTGTGCAAAAATGGGAGGGGGGGGGGTAAAAAATTTTTCGTAGTATAAGTACCAAAAATGCATTTTTTTTTGCTGTATTTGATCGGTTAAGAGGGGGAGGGGTCATGAACCCCCCTTCTGGATTCGATAGGGGGGGGTGAACTGTTAAAAAAACCATCCCTTAAATACGGCCCTGGCATGACTTGTGAAAAGGGGAGGGAAAGATAGTAAGGTGAAGTATGACACTTTGTGACAATTGTGGGATATGGGGCCAAATTTGTTGAAAAAAGTGACATTTATGGGGAACCCCTTGTTCGAAACGGTAAATATTTCATCTTTAAAAACAAAACCCAAAACATCCTAAATATTTTGCGTGTATTTCAAAGAATAAATCAATTATACGCGTTTTTACGTAAAACCTTGATTTTTTTTTCTTTTTTTGAGATGTGCCAAACGATATACTCGATATACAGACAACACAGCTTAATTTCGTCCCTTTCCTTTGTTAATCAGGTTTTCAGAAGGATTGAGAATTGTCAGAAATAAATTTCATGGCCATGTAATTCGTTTTTCATACAATTTAGCAGAAAAAATCTCATACCGTTTTCCGCATCGCGTGCGCTCAAGTACAACTTCTAGCACGCAATGCGTGAATGAATCCTATTTCCCATCTTCATACTTTTAAATTTGATGGAGTGCCAAATGTCCTTTCTTCATTTTAGAGCGTTTTTTTTTCTGAGATTTTTTTAAAATCAAATCAATGCTAACGTTTAGATTGCTTCTAAGCGACATTTTTGATTGACAGAAATTGAAATGCAGATAAAACTTTAATTTTCATTGTATTTGTAACTATAGCTGCCTGAAAACTATTCTAACCACAGGAGACCATACGTAGATAATGAAAAACGTTTAAATTGGTCGCAATCGAAAGAGCATATTTAGATATAATGTTGTTGCAAATATTATTTGACCTCGTCAGCCCGTTATCGAGATATAAGGTTTTAAAGTCTGCGAAAATTTTCAAAAGAGCGCCAAATGTAAAGACATTGCTAGAAATTTGTCACACATTTTCACCTTCTGTACGTGCTATCTACGAAGTATGCGAAATATGTCTGCCATTATTCCCAGACTCGTTTAAATTTGGTGATGTTTCTCAAAAATTTCGGCAGACTTTAAGACTTCATAGTGGAGTCACAAGAGCAAATTATTTAAGTGTCCGAACACATGTTGTGCAATGCTTTTTCGAATTCTACTTATTTGAATTGTTTTCATTATTTCACTATCTTATGATTTCGTGGTAAGTATTAATATCGTTGCTGGAGTTAAAAAAAAATATTTTTTATTAATGAATATGGATCGTGATATTTATTTTCATTTACTTGTCATTTATTTAGCTTGGTTGTTAATTTTATTCAATTTTTTCCGCAGTATGTTTAAAGTAATTCTCATTTCTTGTGGTCATTCCTGCTAGAAAATGTCCATTAAACGTGATAAGCATAAATAAAAACGTATAAACTTTCAATGTACAAAAAAAAAAAAAAAAAAATGCAGTATTGAAAAAAAAAAATTGCACAGTATTCGGCCAAGGCCGAATAGTAAACTAGGTATTCGGCCGAAACCGAACATTTGGCGGATGAGCCGAATATTTGTAGTATCACTAATTTCTACTCCAATGAATGATTCAAAACGAACCGCTTGGGAGCTTGATACTCGTTAGTGAATTTAAACAATTTTGTCGAAGGCACTGACTATATCAAACTTTGTAGTGTTGAACAATATTATTTCTGTTGCAATTTAGTACGTATATAATCGATTTGTTTGAGAAAGTTTAACCAATTTTTACACAGAAATTTACAAGCGTTTTGTAAATTAAAAGGATGCCACACAGGATGGATTTCTTGAACTTTATTCTCAATTTCATGAGAATTTACTACAAAAGTAAAAAGGTAATTGATTAAAAAAAACCTTAAAACGTAACATAATTGAAGGGGCAAGTGGATAAAGGTGATATGTACAGAAAAATGCGAAAATTAGGTTATTTTTAGAAAACTAAGATACGGCTACTCGTCACAGAAATGGTTGGTAACTAAGAATATGACCCCTTTATCTGCTGGGAAAACTCCATTAAAAAAATTAATTTTTGGAAAGCTTTTTCTAGAAATTTTAAAAAATGTCACATACTGTCGTCCCCGCTTAATCAGGTAACGGATAAAC
>JAXGGA010025697.1:0-10274 GCA_038373865.1 Uloborus plumipes
GATATTTTGTAGTGGATTGGTTTTAGTAGAGGATATTTTGGAGGGTGATTTATTTTATGTGGGATAAATGGTGAATGGGTATATTTGTATTTGAGTTGTGATTATTGTTAGATGTGATGTGGAAGGGGTTTTGAAAATGTTGGGGGGAAGGGGATTTGTGGTTGTTGGTTTGTGAGGTGGAGAGATAGGGGGCTGTTTTTTTTTGGGAGGGATATAGGAAGGGGGAGTGAGAATGAGGAGGGGTTTGTTTGGTTATTATGTTAGGTTTGGGGTTGTGGGGGGGAGGGTTGTGGAGGAGGGGGGGGGGGTGGTGTGATGTGATTTTGGGAGAGAGGTGGGGGATGGGTTTGTTGGAGAGGGTTTGGATTGGTTGGTGGGTAGAAGATGAGAGGGTAGGTTTATTTTTGGTTGGATAGTTGATGTGGGGATTGGTAGTTAGAGTTGGTTAGTGTGGTAGGGACTTTTATGTGTGAGTGGGGGGTGTTTTTTGTGTGTGGAGGATGGTTGTGTGGTGTAATAGTGGGTTTTGGTGAGAAGGAGTAGGGGGGGGGGGGGGGGGGGGGGGGAGTAGGGGGGTAGGTGGGGGAAGTTTGGTTTGGTGGAGTTGGGGGGGGGGGATTAGGTATGTGGAGGGGGTATGGGGGGTATATTCAGGGTGTGATTGGTTGCTTTGGCGTCGCTGTGTAATGTGGAATGACGCGTGTTTGTGTTGGTTGTGCGCTACGTACTCCACAACGTTCCAAGTAGTAAGTATTTCGGCCAGACATTTTTGTGCGAATATGTCGGTGATTATTAAAGACATTCATCATATAAACCTGATGAAATGTAATTCTAAAATTATTTGACTTTGATAAATTATTTTATTTACTGTTTTTATACTTCTGACGTTTTCATTTTGAAATATGCCTCTCTGCATCCGATATGAAAATCGAATTTTACTTATTTTTCAAGCTAATTACTCTTTATTAGGAGGCAAATAAATGAAAATTCGCTTTGTTTTTTGTTCAGATCATTATTTTATAATTTTAAAGCAAAATTAACTTCTTTTATGAGTCCAAATGTTAAACACTAGATGTATCGTTTCATTTTATTTTTCAATCAATTTTGTCAACAGATATTAATAATATTTATCATAGACTTTTAAAATGCCGTTTTAATTTTTTTTCCACCAAAATGAACTCGTTTATATGCCGTTTTTATGCGTTTGATGCACTTTGAAAACTTCAATCTTTTTGCATCTGCTACAGGAATCGGATTTTTCGCATTTTTTATGTTTGATACGCTGTTTCAAGAGGAAAATAAATGAAATTCACTTTTATTTTTTACTAAATTAAAAAAAAAAAATTTTTTTTCTTTGCTTTTTTTTTTTTTCAAAGTTGTTTGATTTTCACAAAATTATTTGATTTTTCACAAAATTATTTAGTTTTTCACAAAAAACGGACCCTGTGAAAAATCCTGGACAGACCCCTGCTAGTGTTCATATTCCGGAATTGAATTCCAATCTTCAATCATTGGGAAAATTAAAGAACAGTAGAAACAGCTTCTCGCAACCGGATTCATTATCTACTTCATCTATAAACAAGGAATCTGTTGTAATGACGTCTGCCTTTAATCAACAGTCTTACTCCGATACTGTTATCGGACCTCTTGCTAAAATATTTCACCCGGACTGGTGTCCTACAGAAGATAGTTTCTCTACTGCTTCTTCAGCAGAAGTCATCTTTACGTTTTTGCGCCAGCTTATTACAGGCAAAGATACGCTTAACCGGTATTTCATAAAATTAGACATTCAAAAAGATATCGTTGCTCTTATAGATTTACTAGAAGATAAGGTCAAGCAGAAAAATCCGCTTGCAACTGACCAATACTCACAAACAGAAACTTGCTCCCCTTCTGACTACAGCTCACAGAAAGATGTGGTGAACTGTCAAATTTATGATAATAATATACAGTTGAATCAATTCCCACCTCTAGCCGAACAAAATAACGATAATGTTGCAGTTAATCAAATGAATGATAAACCATCATATGCTCAAGCACTAGCTAATGAAACCACTTTACTGGTCTATCCTACAAACAATAAAACTAGTTCACGCGATTTAAAAATGGTCCTTCAAAATAATTATCAGCCGCATAGAGATGGCATTAAAATAAACCGAGTTCGTTTCGTTGCCAAAGGAGGAATTGCGGTAGATGCAGCCACACCCTTAGATTGTGATATTCTAAAGCAAAAACTTGAAAATAACAGAAGTCTTTCTCATCTTATAACTACCCGTACACCACGGAAAAGAAACCCTCGCCTTGTCCTTTACAATATCAAACCCAATACTGCTTGGGATGATATATCAACAGCACTATCATCAAAGTTTGATTTAGAAGAAGATAAAGACTTTTCATTTAAATTTAAATTGTCGGGGAAAGGAAACACTGAAAATCTGATAATAGAAACTTCCCCTTGTGCATTTCATAAAATCATGCATAGTCCAAAATTTAATTTTAATTGGACTGTTGTTCCCATACGGGAATTTCTTGGAATTCGTAGATGTTTTAAATGTCAAGCCTTCGGACATACGGCAATTAATTGTAGATCTGATGATCACTATTGTAGTTTTTGCTCCCTATCACATCCTGGAACACCCTGTAGAGCCGAATACCCCAGTTGTACGAACTGCATTTACAATAACCGAAGAAATAATGTTAAGGATCCAATAGATCATCCAACTTTTTCAAATGTGTGCCCATCTTATCAAACGTATGTTAATAATTTAAAAAAATCAATCAATTATGGATAGGTTACGAATATATGAGGATATTCAAAGCCTTCCTTTTTCCGTTTCGTCCAGTTCCTTAGGTTTTTCTGGCTTACAAAACGATCCAACTTCTTCTAAAATCTCTGAATGCTTCACTGGAAGCATCAACGGCGATAGTATTTCTACATTATCCTACGACGTATTAAACGTACTACAAATCAATTTGAACCATTGCGAATCAGCAACAGCCATTTTATCATCAATTGTCTCCGCCAGAAATGTTCACATTTTGCTTATTCAAGAACCATACATAAAAAACGATAAAATTTGTGGTCTGCCTTCAAGCTGGAATGTGTCGTTATCAAGCAGTGGCAAGGCTGCAATTGCGGTCACCTCCAAATTAATTACACCATTCGTTTCACTAATCGGCCAAGACTTTGTTTCATTAAAAGCAAACATTCAAGAGACAACACACATAATAATATCAGCTTATTCATCGCCAGCAGAACCTTTGCAAAATCTCCTTCAAGAATTGCAGGATTATTTTATGACTACTTCTTTACCAGTCTTGATTGGGGGTGACTTTAACGCCCATAGTAGAGTCTGGGGTTATTCAGATGAAGATTCTCGAGGTCGCCTTTTGTTAGATTTCCTTGCTACAAATAATTTAAACATACACAACTCTTCCAACTCTCCTCCAACATTTTCAAAAGGAGGACGTGAAGGATGGCCGGACCTTACTCTGTCAAGACATTTGCACTCATCTCTTTCTTGGGAAGTTTTAGAAGATCTTTCACTAAGCGATCACTCATATATTTTACTATGTTTACATCAATCAGTCAAAACAATTAAATTTGTACGTTTCAAGTCTAAATATAATGCCCATTTTTTCAAATCGAAAATAAAACATGAAGTTTTTCCATTTCTGCAAGATCTTACGAACATTACATCAACAACCAGGCTGGATACTTTTTTGGATGCCCTAAACCAGAAATTACAAAACTGCGCGAAAGAGAGTTTTAAACACAGATGCTTTAAAACACAATCTAAGCCGTCTTGGTGGAGTGAAGAACTTAAAATTCTTAAAAATAAAGTAAGAGCTTGTAGACGTAGGTTTCAACGTCAATCTCAGCCTGATCTAAAAGCAAACTTTCGTACCATATACAATAAGCACCTTTCAATATACAGGAAAACTATCCGAAAAACTCGTAGGGACTCCTGGAAAAAGTTTTGTAATAACATGACAACAGCTTATGCAAAACCGTACAAAATAGCTTTCAAGACAATTGTTTTACCATCAATTCTGCAAGAGCAAATGGGATTTAATGACTCGGAAGAAACGTTTTTGAAGTCTCTTTTGAATCATTTCTTCCCTCCGTCATCAGATGATATAAGAGTCAACGATCGATCACTCACTTTACCAGAGTCAGCAATGTTCACATCGCAGGAAGTGCAAATTGTTATGAATCAGCTCCCAAAAAATAAAGCTCCTGGATATGACGGCTTGGATGGCTACATTTGGAGTTATGTTCATTCTGTGTTTCCTCATCTTTTGGTCAATTTTTGCAATACCTGTCTTCAGTTACGATATTTTCCTAAACCTCTGAAACGAGGAGTACTTCTTCTTTTTCATAAACACGGCAAACCACTTAATTGTTTTTCATCATATAGACCAATAACCTTACTTCCTGTTTTGTCAAAAATCCTAGAAAAGCTAATTCTAAACAGACTGCAACATCATCTTCAAAGCTCAAATCTCAATAGTCCTCACCAGTTTGGATTCACATCAGGTTGTTCCACGGAGCATGCCCTACAAAGTCTTTTTGATAAAATTTACAACAGCACAAATAATGACAAACTTACCCTTTTGATCTCAATTGATGTAATAGGAGCCTTTGACAATATAACATGGAACTCAATATTGCAGCAACTTCTTCGCTCAAAATGCGAAAGCGGGGTATATGGATTATACAAAAGTTTTTTATCAGAGAGAACTATCACAATCATTTCGGGATCCACTTTGGTAAATACAAACCCATCCAAAGGATGCCCGCAAGGATCTTGTAGTGGTCCAGAGCTCTGGAATCTTGTTCTAGCACCTCTACTTGACATTTCGTGGCCAGAAAACGTCAAAATACAAGCATTTGCAGACGACATCATCTTTGTGGTCTCAGCCTCAACTCGGAATGCACTTGAGTCCTCAGCCAATGAAGCACTTAGAGTACTGCAAGATTGGCTCCAAGAAAATAAATTACAAGCCTGTTCTGAAAAAACCAAAGCCCTTTTTCTTTCCAAACCCAGAAATTATGTTCGACAGCCAATCTTAAGGTTTGGTGACAATTTTATTAAAAGATACAAAGAAATAGATTATCTTGGAGTCAGGCTGAACAAAAATCTTAACTGCACAGCACATTTGGAAAAAATTCATAAGAAATCTATTCATCTTCTTAGTAAGCTGCAATGCATCTCTGGAAAATCTTGGGGAGCTAATATCCAACTACGCAGATTATTATATCAAACAGTGATAGAACCTTCAATTCTTTACGCAGCTGCAGTATGGGGCCCATTTTTAAAGCAGAAAGACCTGAAGAAATTAGCTACCATTCAACGCCATTTCCTTCTTGTTGTTTTGGGAGCATATAAAACATCAGCTCATACCACCTTACATGTCCTTGCGGGAATTCCCCCCATTGCTCTTACAGTTAATCTAAAATCAACTTTAGGAAATGTCTTCATAAGGAAAACTACAGCTGAAGTATCCCTTAATAATGTCAATTCATCCAATGACTTTGAAGCAGCAAGCCATAAATGGACTGAACATCCTTTAATACAGTGCGCTACTCCGAATATTAGTTTGGAAGAGCCGAATATTTTATCACTGCACACTGGGATTTTCACGGATGGATCGAAAATATGTGATGGAACCGGCTCAGCATTTACTCACATCTCCAACAATAAGGTTGTCTACGATTGGTCAGCCAAACTTACAGCGTATAATTCAGTATTTCAAGCGGAGCTTTTTTCAATCTTTCACGCTTTACTTTATATTGCATCAGAAAACATTACCTTCAACACTACAATCTTCTCTGATAGTTTATCTTCGCTTAAAGCAATCAAGGACCCAATGCATTCTTCAAAGTTAGTCAGAGACATTCAATCCCTCTGCAGAGAACATCCAAACATAAATCTATCCTGGATTAGAGTCCATAAGGGACACTTTGGCAATGAACGAGCCGACTTTTTAGCTAAAACTGCAGCAATGAACCCAGCGCATTCATTAGTATTCAAAATTCCTCTACCAAAATCTTTCCTCAAACATCACCTTTGGTCTAATCTTCTTCAAAATTGGCAGGAAATCTGGGACACTGCAGAAACCGGTCGGAGAGTTCACGAAATCCTACCAAAAGTCAAGCTAAAACCACGATGCAAACATCCTATGGAAGTACAATTTCTCAGTGCACATGGTCCATTTCCTTCATATCTGCACAGATTCAAAATAATAAGCTCACCATTATGTGTTTGCAGCCAACTTGGAACTCCTGAACATTACGTATTCAATTGTCCATTAACTAGCTCTTTCCACTGCATATATAATTCCAACCTTCCTGTATCCAAAAATATAGCTCATATTCTTCATCATCCAACTACTCGCAAGAATCTTCATAAAATAATGTTTTTACTCAGCACTCAAATAGAAGACTTCAAATATCCCGCCTAAAAACTTCAAATGTTATATTTTTGTCTTTTTCTGTAAATATCAAAATTGTTTTTCCTTTTATTATTATTTTTTCCATGTAATTTGTTTTGTTCATTCCTCCCAGCCACCACATCCGGTTAAACCCTCATCAGGGTAGGTACGGTGGTGACTGGTGGGGTTTAAATAAATAAATAAATCCTATATCCTCTCCTGTCATAAAAGGTGGCTTGCAATTTTATTCTAGGATTTCAATTTCGCAAATTTGACCTTTGATGATGACCCTTTTCATCATCGAAGGTCGTCTAAAATTGCCTTTTTGGCACTTCAGTTTTGAAAAATTGCTGAAGGAGAGTTTCAAACATCATTTCTTCTTATAATGTCATCAAAAATGGCATTAAGTTGCTCTCTTAGGATTTCAATTTTGAAAAATTTGGGCGGGTACGAGTTTGTATGTTAAGGAAATCTAGATTTTAACCGTATTCTTTTGTTTATAACTTATGTATGAAATTTCATTGTTAACTGTTGAAGAAGTTTTTACCAAAGCACTTTTTTTATAAATCCCCCCCCCCTCCTTCCCCCTTTCTACATACACAGATGATGGCCCCCTCCGAGAACTTGTTCTGGACCCGCCCCTGGGCATGGCAGTAAATGTTGGGAAATGTCAAGTGCTGCATTTAGGTCATGGGAATAAGCATACAAGCTTTTATTTAGAGGGTTCAGTCATTAGTAAGGCAGAAAATGTTATGGATCTAGGTGTCTTAAAGTTCAGTCAACAGTGCAGCATAGCTTGTAACAAAGCCAATAGGATGCTTGGGTTTATAAATAGTTCTATTTCCAACAAATCTAAGAAGGTTCTTCTGCCTTTATATAGAAGTTTGGTTAGACCTCATTTAGAGTATGCTGTTCAGTTTTGGTCTCCTTATCTTAAGAAAGATATTAATTTATTGGAAAGGGTACAAAGGAGGGCTACAAGGTTAGTGAATGGACTTTCTAATTTAGACTATGATTCCAGACTTAGAATGCTTAATATGTATAGTCTTGAGCAAAGGAGAACCAGAGGGGACATGATTCAGTTGTTTAAATTTATCAAAATGAAAGATGTTATAGGGTTAAATTTCTGCATGGAAAGCAGGACAAGGGGTCATTGTTATAAGCTGTTTAAATCTCAGGCTAACCTGGAAATTCGGAAAAATTACTATTTTAGCAGAGTAGTGGGAACTTGGAATAGTTTACCGGAAGAAGCGGTAAGGAGCAAGGGAGTAGATAGTTTTAAGAGGGCCATTGATCTTCATTGGGATCTATAATTTGACTAGGACCAGCCCAGTTGGGCCCAGAGCCTGTTGCTGGTCGTCACATTTGTATTTGTATCATTTTACTTTGTACAAAGGTGTTATTTTGTTGCTCACATTGACATTGGTTGCCTTATTAAAATGTTACTACAAACAAGCTAAGTTAGTTTGAAATAATCTAGATACTACTAGTTAAGGATTCCGGGCTGTTGTGCCGTGGTCTAAATGGCTTTAATCCATACGTTTCGATCGCAACTGCGGCGGTCATCTTCAGTGGGTGTCGTTGATTAATTTGGCGACTGAATTAATCAACGACACCCACTGAAGATGACCACCGCAGTTGCGATCGAAACGTATGGATTAAAGCCATTTAGACCACGGCACAACAGCCTGGAATCCTTAACTAGTATTTACTTCGGCCGTGAAAGCCTTCATTCTTACAATCTAGATACTGCCAAAATCTATAAAATATGAAATGATTTGTCCCCAAATGTTTAAAGAACCTACAGCAGCGTTTCTTAAACTTTTTTACAAGTGGAACCCTTTTTGCTGTCCACTTTTTTGGCGGAACCCTTGTTTTTATTTCTGTCCTCCCCCGCCCGGAAACGGTTTATTAGCAGCAAAATCAAAATGTACATCACACACATTTATTGTTTGAAAAAAAACTGCAGAAATTACCAAATTTTATAAAATACTTTAAATAACATACCGCATTTTTTTTTTTTTTCCCTTCTTTACATTTTAATGAGATGAGTGGAACTGCTTTTTACTAAAACAGATACGTTTAATATTCGGCTTTATGGAAGAGAGTTGTATCCTCATATCTGGTTCAGCATCGAGTCGGTTTCTGTATTGATTTTTTGTTGAGACATTAGTCGAAAATCCAGTTTCACACATGTACGTAGTTGCAAATGGCAGAAGTGACAATACTGCCTTTTCACCAGGGTGTCAATGATTTAAATCAATTGATTTAAATCGCGATTTAAATCAATTGATTTTTTAAAAAAAAATCATTGATTTAAATCACTTTTTATTTTAATCCTTAAAAAATTCTCTTGGACAATCCCAATTTCATTATTTTTGCCATTTTCTTTTAGAGTTTGATTTCCATCTAATAAAAGGAAAAGTAATCCTACTCATCCCCTCTCCACAGATGCTGGAAGGTTGCAGTCCAAATAATATGTATGCACAAATAGTGCTATTTGTTGTCTAATATGTGAAATAAAGAAAATACATGCAGGTGCAGGGCAGGTGTTGCAAAGAGTGAATTGAGGAGGGAGGGACATGATAGAATGTGTGTGATATACTTTCAGTGAAAAGAAAAAACAAAAACAACCAAACAGAAGATGAATTTTCTATGCCTTGCGTTAGCAACTGGGGGGTGGGGAGGCAGTCTTTATTAGTGGCTGAAATGGAGCATATTTCAGCTTTACAAAATAAAAGCAAAATAAAGAGGGCAAGGCTGAATGAAGTGAGGATTGGGTGCTTCCTGCCCCATTTGATTTTTATCCTAGCTAGTAGACAGAATTATTTTCAGATTGGCTCCTAACACTTTTTTCTGGGTTTCTTACTGGTGAAGCTTTACTTCAAAGGTGTTTTTGTATTTTTAAAAACTTAAAGGTAAATTGTTAATAAATAAAAACTAATTAATAACTGAAATTTCTAATTTTTTTTTTAAATCAAAAAAATTCGATTTAAATCAAAAAAATCTGATTTAAATAAAAAAAAAATCCGATTTTTTTTATTTAAAAAAAAAAATCATTGATTTTTTTACACCCTGCTTTTCACCCAATTGGATATTCAACGTTTAGGCTGCACCAGAAGTTTACAAGTGGCATTTGTTTAAACTTCTGCTGCAAAGATGAATCAGAAGTTATTTCAATGAAACTTTCGTACTCTTTTACAGTCATAGTTACAGGTCGGTCATTAATAAGAAAAGGGTTGGTTATCCATAATTCATTTTGAGATTGTTGTTCACTCGGAAAATCGAAATTAAAGGCTTCACTCAGACCTTTCAAGTGTTCTAGTATTTCCTGAATAAATGTCTCCGAAAGGTCATCCCCTTCTTATCCCAAAAAGCTGTTTGTTGTTGGGAAACAATCAAAGTCGTTGAAATGCGTACAAGTTATCCAAAATTCTATCTTTTTCTTGAAAACACGAATCTTTTCGTGAGCAGTGAACACATTTACTTGCTTTCCCTGAAGGGATAGATTCAGCTCATTAATCTTCGCGAAAATATCGCTCAAATAGGCAATTTTAGCCATCCAGTTTCTGTCAAAAAGTCGAGTTTTCAACGCGAAATTGTACTCTGAAAAAAAGGCACACACCTCGTCCTTAAGCTCAAAAAATCACATTAATATTTCCCCCCGAGATAACCATCTGATTTCTGTGTGTAAAAGATGAGTTGTATGAGCACTTCCCATATCATCACAAAGCATTCTAAACAGGGTTGGCAAAGGTGGGCCCAGCCCAGAAAAACCCGCCCTGGTTTTTCTGGGCGGGTCCACCAACAAAACCCACCCGGGTTTTTGTCAAAAG
>JAXGGA010025698.1:0-10274 GCA_038373865.1 Uloborus plumipes
GAGAGAGAGAGACGTGGCTGCTAGGCGCACAGTACGCAAACAGACAGTAACTTGTGTGGCCGTGTGCACAATATTCACCAATATATGCGATTTTCATTTTGTTGGTCTGAGGAGGTTGAAAGAGCCTCTTCAATGTGCCGCAGAGAGGGCAACCGCATTTAATTCTCCCCCCCCCCCTTTTTTTTTCAGTATAATAAACTTTTATTGTTATTATTATTATTTCTTCAAATTTACTACATAAAAAAATTCGTTCGGTCCCAACACAAAGTGAAAAGTGATAAAGTTTCTTTCTAATTATCTTCAGTTTAAACATTGCACTATCTTTCGATAATGGTATTTTGTGTAATTTTCTTTAATTTAAATTTATTTAAAATATAAAATTTGGCGGCCCTCTGCATATATCCTTTTTTTTTAATATTGCATCGATCTTGTTGAATTATGTATATATAATTGAAGGGCCAGGGGGAAAAACGATGAAAATCACTTTTTCGTCAATTTTGAGATATTAGCACTATCTAGGGGCTATAAATGATTAATATCATCTGGTAGAACAACAAGGGGGGGGGGGAGGATGAGAATCGACGGAAAGGTGCATGAAAACTCTATTAACTACAAAGGGAATTACGAGAAATCAAACTTTGTTTTTCGTTTTTCTCGAAATCGCTTTTTGGTCACTTTCAGGCCTTTCATTTGATTTATGTTTTATTAATTTAACTAATTTTAGTTACAGAGGTTCGCGTACCTTTTAAAGCTCTCGCACAAGTTTATACAGTACTTTTTCTTCCAAACTGGGCAGGGCGACCTATAGTTTCCCGTTTACATGACCCCATGAACGAGAAAATTTCGTATTTTTCGCAACGAATATTGCTGTGAAGGAATCCTAACTATTTTTCGCGGCCCCAATTATTTATTTTTGATAGGTTGGGGCCGCGGAAAATACAGGACATTTTTTTTAAATTTAGGTTTACTGATTTTCCTAATAATGTTTAAATTATTCCGCTTCTCTTTTAAATTTAATTTAAAGTCCTGAAATGTTTTTCAAAAATTTCATTTAAAAAAAATAAAACATCGGCGGCCCATTTCTTCAGAAAAGTGGGGGAGAGGGTGGCACCCCCCACACACCCCCTTGCCGACGGCCCTGGCTAGGCGTAACGGCTGGCGTGAGAACAGGCTTTTCCCAGCATTTACAACATTGTTGATCAACGCTGCCGTAATACGTAAAAGTCGCCAAGTAGAAGCAATGTGCATTAGGGTGGTCCTTAGCATATGGTCAAAAAATTAATTTCATATTTTCATAAGTCTTACCCCCTATTTTTTTTCCTTTGGGGTTAGTAAGTAAGTAGTAAAAATTATTTTAAAATATTTCAATAATAACACGTGCCTCAAAGGGGATGAAAAATGAAAAAATACAGCGAAATTAGTAAATTTTCGAAACATCTTTTAATAACTCTATTTTAAGTATAAGTAATATTTTGTAGAAAAATAAGATAAGAAGGACATGAATTGCTTAACTCCAAATCAAATTTCTATAATGTTAAGCTGTATAATACTAGTTCAATAGCTTTTTTTCAGTAAATGCTTTGAACACGATGGGAAACGGCTACGATAATCTTTAACAATTTGCAGTAGGTATTGCTTTTGCTCCTCATTGTGTGTTATAATATTATTGTATTCTTCCATAAGCTTTACACCTCTTTCTGCAATATCATTAACAACTGCTAAGTTATTGACTACTGTTAGGCCAAGTTGATAATCATGAAGAGTACTCCAGGTGGATGGGTCATGAGCAATAAAGTCAAAGGGTATTTTAAACCGCTTAAAAAACTTGGATGTTCTTTTTGATACAAAGCTATGGAGGTTTTTGTTTGTAAACTCAATCAATTCCTCCGAATTCAACTGCAGGCGCTTGTAGTCACAATTAATTGATTCTTTTTTTTAAATGCTTCTGCCATCTTCTTTTTCTGATCAACAGGAACATTATCATCAAAAAATGCCAAAGCAACTGATTCTTCCGTAAGATAACATAAATGTCTGCAAAATTTTTCTGTAGTTACTTCGGAAATTGTTTTATTTGTTTCTTTGTAAAAATAAAGATCTTTCAAAAACATCAAATCCTGATATGGGGCTTTACAGGCTAACGAAGCGTTGTACCATGCTTTAATGTACATCTTTATGATAAATATGCAAACATCTCTTATTCCTTGGTATTCCTTTTGATTCAGTGGAAATTCATTTCGAAACATAAATATTTTTAAACAATAAATAGCTTTCGCCATCCACCTGGCATGGTGAAAAGCACCAGGTAATCGAAATAAAATGTTATCCCCTTCTTGTCCGCCTAAAAATATAATAACTAAATGCAACAGCTCTTTGTAGTCATCTCTCGGTTTTGGTATACAAAACTGCTCTTTAGCAAAAAGTAGCACGATCTCTTTGTCCTTACCAATACTGTTTGCAACGAATTCATCATCAATTGCAGCAGTGTGTTTAGAAGTGTCCATATTGGTCCAAGCTTGTTGGAAGCGTTTAAATAGTCCTGGTTCTGGTCCAGACGACGTACTGATGCATGCTTCATAAGCAGACTTTAAGACTAATTCATATATATGGTGTCTGCAAGGTAGATATAATAGATCTTTTTCCAATTTTCGTTCTAATAAAACACAAGCTCCTTTTGCTACCCTTGTATTTGCCGCTGTGGTATCACAACATAAGGCTTCTACTGAAGCCAAAAGTTTACTTTCTGCAAGCAAGCTGTAAACAGCTGATGCCATCTCGTCTCCACTCCCAGAAAGCAATTTAGGGACACCTAGAAGATACTCTTGTCCTTGTGCGGAAATGATTACTGGGAGCCTATCTACTTTCTGGTTTCCAGTTATTTCTGGGAGTAGCAGAAATTTACAAGAATTCAATGTTACGCATTTAATAATTTCATGTTTTAGAAAATGAGTGTTACTCTGTGTGTAATAGAACTTATTAGAAGTTCCGACTGGTTTTTAAGTACAGCGATGCTTATATTTAACATAAAATCATTAGAGATAAAATAACTTAGTTAACATAATGCTAGTTAATCAAACAATGACATTAAATTAAAAAAATCTAGTTCATTATGAACCTATAAAAATATATCATAAAAAGAATTGATTTTCCATTTACTTATTTTTTTTTTACTTACGTGACTCCTCGATACCAAAGTCTATGTTATCCATTGTTTCCCTCACTTTCGTATCCTCTCTATTTTTCTCTCGTCTCAATTCTTCTGTAATTTGTCGTTTTAAAGCTCGTTGCTCTTTTTCATAAGTTTTTTTATCAACTCCTCCTAATGAACCAACTCTTCCCTTTCTGTCTTTGGGAGATGAGAAATTGTCTATCTTCTTCAATTTTAATAACTTCTAAGGCATTAGAATGAGCAATATCAAATAGGTCTTCAAGTCTTGCTTTTAAAATTTCGTTCTTTTTGCATTTGACACTTCGCTTTTTCTCTTACTGTTTTTATGGATTGCTCTCCATTCGTTATAAAGAGTTCTAATTTAACAATGCAGTTTCTGATGATCTCTAAGAGGTATTTCGTGCCTTTTGCCAAAAAATCATAGTTTCTGAAATAACTAAACGAGCCACTTTCGCGGAGACTTAATTTTACGTACCTCATATTGTAGAAAAGGACTTGCAAGACCTGTCTATTGGAAGGCAGTTTGCAACCTAATATATGATTAGTTTCAAGTTCCAATCAAGTATACATACTTGCGAAGACTCCAGTTTTGGTGCCATTTTTAATTATCAAAATAGTTGCACCCGCCTTGTTGGGAAGATAACGCAATATTGAGCGGGAAGCGCGAAAAGAATATTCCAACAAAAATGCTGACACAGCGTAAACTGTGCTGACTATCGGAAATCACGTGGGCAGACAAGTTATTTTAAATTATATTTTAGTGTATATTAGATATTATTTACTTTATTCACTTTCATGAATTTTATTTATTTTTTCCCCTCTTAAAAAAGAGAAAAGTTACTGATTTTCATAAAAACTTCAACTTTTAAAGCTTTTGAGGCACCATTTAAAATTGTAGGAATGATTTAATTTTTTTTCAACATTAATGTTAGACCAGAAGGAAAAAACTGAGGGGGTAAGACTTAGGAAAAAAAAAAGTTGAAAAATAAGGACCACCCTAATGTGCATTTCCAACCATTTGAAACCTCGTTTCCTCCAAAAAGTTTGAAATCATCATCACTGACATCTCCATGGAAGTTAATGAATTTGACCTTTAACGAATCCAATCGTCATAGTGAATTAATAGACTTAAACATATTGATAAAGGATGGGGGGGGGGGGGACTCCGTAATGAAAAGCTAGTAGAGCTGCAATGTAAGTTTACTTTAAAAAAATGACGCGACTAGGTGTGTAACGTCAGTTACTGACGTTTCCTCACGATGAGCTTTTTCTTTTGGCTAGATAAAAATCAAGTCAGTGTGTTTTAAAACTCGACTATGGTGAATCTTTCAATTTTGTAAGTCTCTTAAAAGTAAATGTGGGAATATTTAATAGGTATTTCCCTGTTGCTTCATGCCAAGAGAATTAGTAATATGAACTTAGACGTAAAGTTAGATTTGGGTGACTTATTTGACGGAAAAGATAATTCAAAAGCAAAGATAATTCAAAGGTAAAATTTTCGAAATCGTCTTCTTAAAAACGCGCTGGTGGCCACGGTAATGTTACAAAAAAAAAGGGGGGGGGGATTTTAACGAATCCCCTTCCTACAGAGTTTTTCGAACATGAAGATTTTACAAGAAGTTCTGTCAAGAACTAAACGAGCCTACTTTCCCGTACATCGACATCGGCATTGTAGCATCTGATCAATATTCTCTTGATTATCTGAGACTGGAAATTATGTCAAACATACCTTTTTAGCACTTAAAGCTGATTTCTAAAAGCAAAATATACCCCTCTCATCAGATGAAATAGACACGTAAAAAGTAAATAAACGAGACAATAAAGTTTTGTCGCACCTTTTAAAGAATGTAACTGTTATAGTTCTTCCGTAGAAAAATTACACAATCGTTTTCAAAAAAATCATAAAATAAAAGTACAAAGAACTTCAAAACACATTTTATCAAAGAAAGAAAAAAAAAAAAAAAAAACCCGTTCGTTAATAAAATGTCTTGAATTTCATTTTTAATCCGTTGCCAGCTGTTAAATATAAATCAAGAATAAAATGCTCTCGTGAATGAAAAATTTTTGTTAACAAAAAAGAAATCGTCTACCAAAAAAAAGTAATAATAATAATAGATTAAACAAAACAAATAAATAAATAAACAAAAAATCGTCTGCCCAGTCAGTCATTTTTTCTGAGCCTGCATTCCCAAGTAACACTGAAACGCAACCTTTATGTTTCATTACGTTACAATTGGTTGACAGATCGTTACTGTTTTCCAGGCAACGTGATAACACGCTATTTTGAAGATTCGTCACAAAAGCAAAATTTTGAAACGCAACATTTCGTGGCAAATTAATTATACTTGAAACGTTGACAAACATGCTGAAAGATAACGCAACATCACGTTGCTTATCGTTGTTTGCTACATCCACTGCTCAACTAGTCGTTTTGGCGGGAATCTTTGCATTCTTCATTGTCGAGGCTCTGCTGTTGTGTTGTGCGTGATCGTTTTTCATTTTGTAATTTTGCTCAATCAGTCAATTAGATTCAAATAAAGGTATATGTTCTGCATTACTTTTTTTGTGAAGTTTTTTCTTTCTGGTTAGTATTCGTTGTCTTTAGTTCTAAAAACATACTTTTCTTATTTTAGTACTTTGGAAATTTCTGAAGAGTCCGTAACCCTAAAATAGTGTTATCGTCGTTGATTTAAATCAACGTCGATAAAGATCACCTTGATCGGTTTGAATAAAGATGATATTTTTTTGAGAAAAGCAATTGAATAAAATCATTCAACTATATAATTTTTATTTAGAATGTTTGTAAATCTTTGATCTTGATGAATCGGTGAAAAGTCGAATGCTGCTGCAACGTCATGAAGCGTTGCAAAAAAAGGTTGATATAACGTTAAAAATGTCATTGATGGAGCGTTTCAGTATCGTTGACAAACCGTGACAAGCAACTGTTCTGAAACCGTTGCATTACCGAAATGCAACTTGACAAATTATCGCTCTTTTTACGGTACAAGTAACGTTATGTCAACTCTTCGGGAAAACGTGATGTAACGGGATTATGCTACTTGGGTTTCCGCCATGTTTGCGTTGTCGGAGTCGGAATCAGAGTCCTCACAGAAGATTATTCAGAAAAGTACTTTACAATACATTATTTATCAAACCCATTTTCTTACAAAGTTAGTTTGAAGGAAATCCGCCTTGAAGTTCAGAATCAACATTCAATTTTAATTTCTCCGTAGGAGCCCATGTTAAAATTTTTTCTGAACGGTTCATCATTGAACGAAAAATGGTTCAAATTGAAAAGTGAAATATGGGAATGAGCCTCTCCGAGATCTTTCGAACAAAAAAAAAGTTTATTCAATTCGGACGGTTCACTTAAAAGTTATTAGGTGGGGAAAGGTTGTTTGAACGGTTTAATGTTGAACGAAAAAAATGTTCAAATTGAAAATTTAAATACGGTAATGAAGCATCCTTGCCAAGATCTTTCGAACAAAAAAAGTTTGTTTACATCGGACTATTCACTTCAAAAGTTATTAGGTGTGAGAGCTTGTTTGAACGGTTCAATGTTGAACGAAAAATTGTTCAAATCGGAAATTTAAAAATGGGGATGAAGTATCCTTGCCGAGATCTTTCGAACAAAAAAAAGTTTGTTTAAATCGGACGGTTCACTCAAAAGTTATTAGGGGTGAGAGCTTGTTTGAACGATTTAATGTTGAACGAAAAATTGTTCAAATCGGAAATTTAAAAACTGGAATGAAGTATTCTTGATAAGATCTTTCTAACAAAAAAAGTTTGTTCAAATCGGACTGTTCATTAAAAAGTTAGTATCGCGAAGCAGGTTGTTTGAACGGTTCAAAGTTGCACCAAAAATTGTTCAAATCGAAAAATCAAATATGGGAATGAGCTGTACTCGCCGAGATCTTTCCAACAAAAAAAATTTCGTTCAAATCGGAATGTTCATTCAAAAGTTATTAGGGGGGGGGGACAGACAGACCGACCGACCGACAGATCGACACACAAATTCCCCATCTCAATACCCTTCTTTCAAATTTTTAATTTTTCGACAACAATTTAATTTTTTTGTTTCTTTTTGACTTTTTTTTACTTGGCGATATTTTTTGAACTTGGCGATATTTTTTGGACTTGGCGATATTTTTAATGATGCATTGAGCCACTTTTAATGCTTTTTTCGTCTCTTTTATTTTTAACGGGAAAGTAGGCTAAAAATGTAAACGAATACGATGTTTAGTGATATTAGAGAAAACAGGTTCGGGGGAACACACTAGGAATTTTTTTGAAATTGAAAAAATTCTCCCAAGGTAAGGCCCCTATGTATAGACGACCCGACCGTTTATTATGTATTAAGTTTGACCACTTTGGATCCAGCGCGTGTTTGAGGCTTGAGGGTTGTCTTTTCTGGCGAGTTATCGCTTTTTGGTAACTTTTCACGCGAATTTAACAAAGCTTGGCAACATCCCGAAACTTTGCTTTGGTAACCCTAGCTCCGCAATAATGAAAAATGAAAGTAAAAGTAAATGAGTTGGATCCAAAGTGGTGAAACTTCAGCTTGATGCATAGCGGCTCTATTCCAAGAATATAATTTTAGGTCATCTTTGATGACGTTAGGGGAAGAGGTTGGTTTCGAAACTCAGCCTTTGTACTCGCTTGCTCGATCACTTCGATTTAGCTGCGATTTGGCATCAATTGAAGCAGAAAATTTTCCTGATGAATTCCAATGATTATAAAATAAAATACAAAATAAAATACAGAGGTTTGGTAAAACATTTATTAAACTCTCTTACTCTCAAAAATAGAAAACAATAACACACACATAAATTAAGAAAACAATAGTAATAAATAAAAATATAACAATTTTTCATCACATTTTTGAAGCACACATAACTCAAAATCAAAGCTACAGTCGAACCTCGTTAAAACGAATCCCGAGGGACCTTTAAAATCAATTTTTCTTATCCAAAGTACAATACACTACAAACCACAATCCGAAATATAGTTGTCCTTAGTAGGATTTTTTTGAAAGCGAATTAACGAGGTCCGATTGTATTTGAAAGGGAAAAAAGTTACACTGTAACCGCAACCATAATACAATTACATACTATCAGGAAGAAAGTGCTAAAACACAAGTTATGGTTTAGGATACAGGGTTTTTGATGACTCATATCCACTAATATTGAAACTTACGAATAAATTATTCTGGGCACACTCATAACGGTCACTTGCAAAGATGAACACTGAATGAAGAAAATTTTGAAAAATTCCTTTCATCAAAAAGTTTTAAAACAAAGAATTTTCATAGTAGAGCCCAATAAATTTAGAAAAAATTTCCCAATTTGAAGTTTTGGGAGTTTTCTGAAAAAAAATTTTTTTTGCAGAAAAAAACTAATATTGGATTTTAAGTCTAAATTGGGTCTAAATGCAAGAAAATAAAAGGGGGAGGTCAAGGAAGTTATTTACCCCCTCCTTAGATTACTCACTTTTAAGCCGTTACAGATCTGATGAATGTTACAGATCTGATGTTAATATGAGTTACATATTTGAGTTTATGCTTTCAGTCTTCGTTAACATCTCTAAATATGATATCATTTCCTTGCATTTTTAACATAGAATTAAGATAATTATATTAAAATATATATATTAGGCTAAAAAATCAAATTTCATTATAAAAAGCATTTCTTGGAAATAAAAATGAGCGATAAGGTTTTTAGATAAAATAAATTATGAGATTACCAAATCCAAGCTAATAAAACATTTGTTTTGTTTTGAAACAACACACAACTTCAACTTTTTCAACACACAACTCTGCTGCTTGCTTTTCTTTAATTAGTTGCAGGAAATTTAATTTCTTGATCAGAAATTCAAATTTAGCATGCTAGTTATTATCTAGTTATTTAGCGAAGTTATGAGAAATTGAAGCACCAAAAAAAATAAAAATAAATAAATAAATAATAATAATAATTAATTAACTTAATTTCTGCAGTGTCAATTTTTCTTATTTTACTAACTTCTATTGTTAGGTCATACAAACCACAAATGAAGCAATTGTACTAAAACTCATTGCTTTTCATTTTTTAAGAACAAAAATATTCAATATATATGGCTAAAACCTATGATTTTTGCTTTTTATAATTCTGAAACGTGTGAGTTAGTTCTGTAACATATTCGCTGTTTTTCAATGTTACCGCTCTGACTGTTACCGATCTGACAAACTGACAAAGTTTTTTTTTTTATTTCCGAGTCGATCGCACTAAACCAAAATCAAACACGTGGTTTTTTCACTTGTAATAAAGGACTATACTTATATATAAAATAATTTTTAAAATAATAAAAACTGCGCATTTTAGAGCGTGTTACCGATCTGATGACTCAAATGACACACATTTTATAAAATCACTTTAAAAAATCTTACCTACAATTTTAGATGCAGAAATGCAAATTTTTAATTACGATTCGATAAAACATCCCACCAGGTACTCAGTATCACGTGGTATAGGTGCAGGAAATGATTTTGGGAGCCTAAACATAGATCGGAAGTTATTGTTACCACTCTGACGGCGGAACTTGGGACACGCTTATTTCGCATCGGCTAGAAAATCAGAAATCGATTAAAACAAAAATGAAGTAAAATATTAACAAAGGGGTAAAAATAGAATCGTTTTTTTGTGCAAGTGCGTTTTTTTTGGGAAGTTAGAAAGTGCGCATGACCTGTTTGCATGCTAAGCTTTGCTACTGGGGACACGTTACCGATCTGATTTTTGATGTATAAAAACAATATTTTCTGAAGAAAAAAAATTTTTTTTCTGATGTTATTAGATGAAATGAAAGCAGAACCTTATCTTCTTTTTGGGGGAAAAATTTTTTTTTTAACTGATTTTTTAAATACTGGGAAAATTCAGACTCAAATTTGGGCCCTTTTTTAAAAATTTGCTCGTAGCCCACACAATTTTTTTCGTTTAGCAAGGCTTCACTAGATAGCGGCATCTAGCAAGCCTTGGTTTGAATAACGATCTAAATTTGCCCTTCTAAGACCCTGATCTCTACCCACGGGTTTTACGGAAAAAATTTTTTTATGTATGAAAAAACAATATGAAATTTA
>JAXGGA010025699.1:0-10274 GCA_038373865.1 Uloborus plumipes
GTCTCCTGGAGAAAAAATCTTTTGAAATCTGTAACTTTAGTCATTCTAAGATCTAGTTGCTCACGAGAAGGGATAAACAGTAATAAATCCTTGTCCCTGTCTTGATTAGAAGAATTGGGGTTAGAATCTTGATTTTTCAAACAATTTTCTTCAAATAAGTTTGAATTGGAACAACAGAACTAAGTGTTCCGATTCACCCCGCAAATTTTTTTCCCATGGCATTTTTCAGAATTCTTCACTTTTATGACACAATTTATAAAAAATGTAAATTCTAATGTGGTATTCTGTTGCTCAGATACATGTATAATTGAAACATACCACTCATAGTTTTTAAATATAAGAAGGTTTGTTCTTGCATATGAAGTTTTGCAGTCTATGAAAATGTGATGTTTTCTAGCATTCAACGTGCAGCCCTCTTTAGAAGCCAGTAGCGTTGCCAGATTGACAAAAGTATTTTTTTCCTACTTCCTATGATCTTACCTTTCTAAAAAAAAATTCATGGCGAAAAATACCCAATAGTATATTTATGAAGAATTTCTTTGTACGGTTGGGAAGTTTTGTTCCGATTGACCCCGCTGTTCCTATACACCCCATTTTACGGTACAAAGTTCCAGTATATTGGATAAACTACATTTTGAAAGTCTTCAAAACAATTGTCACCTATCATTGTTTAAGGTCAGGATGTCTTTTTCTCATTGGAGTTTACAGACCTTAGAATATAAAGTGAAAAATTTAATCATTGCTATTTCGTGGTGCATTACTTTCCTGATTTATTTTTAAGGATTATTTTTAAGTGATCAGTTCTGTAATCACACACTTTTCAAATTTTCTTTTGAGAATTCGCATCCAATATATTTTTTTATAACTTTTGCTTTGTTTTGAGGTCTAGAAGGATTAGGTGTGTCTTCATTCCGATTTGTGATTGTTGCATATTTCCTACAACTTTCTTGTTTTGCCACATGCTTTTCCTTTTTCTATGGTCCTTTTATTACTGAGCTTCTTTCAAACACTTTCTGATGTACCACAGATAGCCAATCAGGTGCGTACTGTATTTTCATTAATCAATTAAGGTGGTAAAATGGTAAATTACGACTGGATTCTAACAAAAAAAAAACCTGTGTAGTAGATTTAGAATTTTTCCAAAGAAGCTGTAACGGAACGAGACAATTATCAAAAGCTATTTCTAGCGTTATATTTATATGCTATTTGAAGTTGTGGTGGTGTAACATATTTGTCACATAGCAGTCACTGACGATATACATTAATGCTTAATAAATGTTGATAGTTTCGAAATGCAACTAAAACATAAGTGTTTCCGTGACGGAACGAGACATCCGAAAACTGATTATTAGGCGTCTAAAATAAAGTACAAAATAAAGTTACAGGAATTAATAAATCGTACTCAGCACTATAAAAATAACATAGACGCATGAAAAAAAATGTAAAATTTCAAAACTGGTATGAACTGAATTGAGATAGCTGTCTAAAATGTATGTGTTCAAATATTTTTTTCAACCGCTATTTTTACCTTTCTGTAAAGTCTTATTAATATACAACAAGAAGTTCTGTCAAGAACTAAACGAGCCTACTTTCCCATACATTGACATCAGCATTGTAGCATCTGATCAATATTCTCTTGAATATCTGAAACTGAAAATTATGTCAAACATATCTTTATAGCACTTAAAGCTGATTTCTAGAAGCAAAATATACCCCTCTCATCAGATGAAATAGACACGTAAAAAGTAAATAAACAAATAAATAAAGTTTTGTCGCACCTTTTAAAGAATGTAACTGTTATAGTTTTTCCGTAGAAAAATTCCACAGTCGTTTTCAAAAGGAAAAAAAAAATAAATAAAATAAAAGTACAAAGAACATCAAAACACATTTTATCAAAGAAAGAAAGAAAAAAAAACCTCGTTCGTTAATAAAATGTCTCGAATTTTATTTTTAATCCGTTGCCAGTTGTTAAATATAAATAAAGAATAAAATGCTCTCGTGAATGAAAAATTTTTGTAAACAAAAAAAACTTTTTGACTTTGTTTTGAACTTGGCGATATTTTTTAGATGCATTGGGCCACTTTTAATGCTTTTTTCGTCTCTTTTATTTTTAACGGGAAATTAGGCTAAAAACGGAGTTTCCACTAGTTTCGAGTAAAATACCCTACACTTTGAACATTTTTCTTCAATTTACCAGTAAAAATTTTATTTTGATGAGAAATTTTTTTTCTGATTGTGGTTTAAGTTCATGGAATGGCTCTAAACTTTACCCTACCGAGTACTCGGTAGGACACTTGTATCACCGCAGTTAAAAATACAATGAATTTCATTATCGAAATATTTTCATAGCATTTTATATTTTTATTTTTTTCCTACGTATTTCTTGACCCAAAATAGTCACAACCTTTCTCTTACGATTATGAAAATAACTTAATTTTACTCTTATGTATTGTTATCACTATACCAAATACATGAATAGGCAAAATAATGGCTTAAAAAATTCGCAATCTAAGTTTTCAAATGATTTAAAATAAAATGGAATTAGATTTAAAGGTGTCTTATTATGAGAAAAGAATATTTTTCTTAGGGATTACATTGAACTTCTCCTGAAATTACGATTACACGATTACGAGTACGATTATGATTACGATTACAAAAAATGTAATCGATTACGCGTATTGCGATTAAGTAACCAGCGATTACTCCAAGTCTTCGCCAAAGATGAATTTAACACACTAATATGTCATACGGAAAAGATAGTTACACACAAATGCGCATTCATGAATTTGCAATGGAGAAAGGGTAATTTTTCAACTCATACATAGAGCACAGTTGTATTTTGGGAATAAAGCAATTGTAAATTTCTCAAAAATTTCGTTATCATGAAATGTATTTAATTTTTACAACTACTCGGCCATTGACCGAGTACCTGATTAAAATTTAGCAGAGTACTTAGTACTCGGTAAATTGGCCGAGTAGGTCGAGTACCGAGTATTTATCGAGTACCCGGTACACACTAGAAAAAAACTCAGGTCATATATGTATGAATACTGTTTACTCTTGACTTCTATAGCATAGAGCCCTTTTTCATACAAAACACACACACACCATTGCTTTTCTTAACTTGTCGCTTTAAGCGTTTTATTTTGAAATGTTTTTCATTTCTTTTGAAAATGGCATCTTTAATTTGACATTTTCTTCCTAGAAACACTTTTTAAATTAATTTTCTGTTCGTGATAATTGAATTTAGTTTTTTTTTTCTACACTTTCTGTTCATCTCGCGAAATATTTTCTATCAAAAAGGCAAATGACGGAGAGCAAACAATTTTACCGAGTTAAATTGTTTTTCCTATTTCACCGTCCGGTATTTTGGAGGGAAATATTTCCCGTGAAAGATTGCTTTGAATGTATTATCTTCTCCATTTTATTGAATTATTTTTGTCAATCTTTTAATTTTGTTTCGCATTTAATTAAATCATGCGTTTTTTGTGAACTTTTGCGAACAAAATTGCTTCTTTTAAATCGAATTCTGTCACAACGATAAGCATTTTGAAGTTAACACATAATTTTAAACTTCTTGATTCAGACACGTAGTTTTTTTTAAATCAAAAGAGGTGGTTTAGTTCTTTTGATTTTAAATATTTTAATTTAAAATTAAGTCGGTGTAGTAGGATTGTACATTTTGAAATGCATTAATCGAAAATCAATTTGTTTAAGCTTTGGCTGTGGAAGAAGGTTTGAAAGAATCTTAGAGGTGAAAGCTATTGCAAAGTCATAAGTGTAAAGTAGTGCGTTACCGCCCCTAAGCCAGGGCCAATGCAGAAATACGCTTGCTTGCTCGTAAAGTCATGAGTCCTCTACATATAACGTATAAGATTAGAAGATAAACATTGTTAAGCAGGAAGCAATCTCTCTCTCTCTCTCTCGGCTTGGAAATAAAGAGATTTAGATCAAAATCTTTTAGAACATATATGTAAATCCACTATTGCAATATTTTACTCAAAGGAAATATTTAATTATTTGTAAATATTGAATAGTTAAACAAGTTGGCGAAAACAACTTGGCGATGTATTGCTAAGCGATCGCCAAATTATTCACCACTTAAATCTGCATTGAAATTAACACTGATTTGCACCAAAAAGGGGTAAAAGTCCCCCTTTGGAACATCCAAATGCAACTAAAAGGGGTGCTGCACAACTAAACCCCACTCAGACTCTATACTCAGAATTTTCTACGGCATGCGTTTTTAAAGAAATTTTAAACGTTATAGTCTTATAAAGCACTCAATAAAGTTCGAGCAATTAGTTTTTGCCCCGTTTTAAATTTATTTTTAATGTGCAAACAAGATGCCTATATAAGCTTTTAATTTTTTCGCAGCAAGCTGTCAAAATATACTGTCAAGTCTGGTAAGTAACTCAGAACTTTTTAATATTTTTTTTTATTTTCAATTAACCCATTTATGCCTAGTAGCCTAAAAACGGGACGCTTGTTAGTCACTGCATACCAAAACCTGTAATGGGTATATTATTTTACTAAGGCTCTTTTTCACAAGTTAAATAGTCTTTCTTCCTGAGAAAAAGTTAGAACCACTATTTGGACATCAGAGTTTATTGACAGCTATTTTCAGACAAATCAGT
The DNA here is from genome assembly GCA_038373865.1 of Uloborus plumipes. NCBI lineage: Eukaryota > Metazoa > Arthropoda > Arachnida > Araneae > Uloboridae > Uloborus > Uloborus plumipes. The sequence goes on from JAXGGA010025699.1 coordinate 4,638, forward strand.
CAAGCAGCGTTCCAGTATGGGTAGCTACAGAAAGTAAGTTTTGTTCTTTGCGAACTTATTTTTCATAAAATTAAACTATTTAAAATGATTTGCTTAAAATTGATCAGAGTTACCTTCTGTAAAGTTACTTTGCAAAAGTAAAGTCAAGTAAGGTCGTATTTTGCTCACATATCTGCAGCATATCCCGTTAACAGGACGTTAAATAACTTAATAAATATAGCAACGGCGAACTATTTTAAGCCTAAAATGTATGTAAACCATTCCAAGTAAGAGTTTTAAGAACATAAAAATTGAAAAAAAAAAATGTTAAAATAAACTTGGGCATAAATGGGTTAAGTGGCAAATAGTTGTTCTTTTCAGGTTTCCGTAGAGTTGAGCCAGAAAGAAATATTTCCACTTTAGAAGCAATATTACGAAAGCCTTTATAGCTCTATCACACTCACATGAACCAAACAAACGGCCAGAAATTCTGTTCTAGGAAGCTGACAGCAGATTCTTCTAAAGCTCCCCCCTCCAGGAAAAAAAAAAGAAAGAAAATATTAGTTAGTTTAGACGCATATTTATTTTAGTTTAAATGAATTTTGTTGAACATACGTAATGAAAAAAAAAGTTATTAATCACGTACTTTTAGCTTCGTTATCAGAGCTAAATATTATTTGATTTGACAAAGAATGTTTAATTCATTTGTTATTTTGAATTACTTAAAAATTAAAAGTTATATCCTCAAGCATGATACATTCTTTAATCGAAGAAATGCAGTTGTATTTACACTTTCTTGGTCTACAAGGGCATTGAAAGGTTGTAAATTAATTATTTCAACAATGATACAAGTCCACAACTTTCTCTCATTAATTGAGAAAATTAATAGCGTTTACCGTTCTGAATAACATAATGCGGAGAGCGTTGTTTTTTTAAAATGGCACGAGACAAAGTTAATAGATGTGTAAGTATTAACTTTATTATATTAAATTATTATTTATCTACTCATCAAACACAATTTTTTAGGGAAAGGATAATCGAAAGTTGTAGCAGAAGAATAGGAATGGAAGATAAAAGAAGAAAGCAAGAAAAAATTTTACTTGCCTTGTATACCCTTTTTTAATATAGTCATAAAAGCATCGTTATATTGTGTTCTGTATTGTTTGTCCAATAAATTAAACTCTAGAAACACATTTCATTATAAAGAGTAAACATTGTTATTCTAAACCTACAGTTTATATACCTTACCGTTTGAAACTCAAATTAAATTCTTAATAATAATTCTCATCTGTTACCATTCATGCAACATACAATTATTTTGCATGTTAATTGTTATTAAGTCTTTTTTGCCTAGTTCGTATATTTTTCTCTTTTTTCTCAACTTTTGACCAAACCTTTTAAACAACCCTTTGTTTCCATTGAATTTACAGTGTCCGGCTTCAACCAAGCATGGAGTAAAACTCATTTCGCAAAGGTAGGCAAAAAAAAAGTATATAAATAAGTACAAATAAATAACTAAATAAATAAAAAAATAAATAAAAATAAATAAATAAATAAAAAATTAAGAAAGAAAGAAAAAAAAGCTATGTAAATCACCACTTTCAAGCTCACAACCTTGCCTTTCAAATGCCTGCTGGCTAATTTTTATCCTAGAAATATCTATAAACGTTTTTCAGTTTCCTTTAAAAGTTAAAAGCTGATTTAGTGCCATTTTTCCTGACACAATTTTTCTTTTGGATTTTGACAGATGCCACATAATTTTAATGTACTCTTAATAGACACCTAAATAAAATAAAGCGAACTAAATATTTTCGGTATCATTGTTTTTTTTCTCAGGATAGATTAATAGTTTCTGAAGATTAAAATAAATAAAAAATGACGGTAAACAAATAGGAAAAAAAAATAAATCAAAACAATACGTACTGCAATTTAGTTTTGATACTTGAAACTTTTAATCAATCTATATTACATTCTGAATGGTTTTTAAGCATGATATATCTCTATATCACTGGGAGAAATTAAAGATCGTTTAAGTGCAAAATTATTAATTACTTTAAAATACAAAGCATCAAACAAAGCCAAAGAAACAGAAAAAAAGATGCAATTCAAAGTTAATTGCTTGAACACCATAGTTTTTTTCCCGTCCTTAACGAAAAAATTAATTTAACTTTGGCGTCTTTTTGTTTTCCTCCCCCCTGAGGCAAAGGGAGTGAATTGCTCTGTGAGTGGCGATCCGCAACCCGTGAAATTACGAAATTGTAGTGTGCCTCAAAATTAATTCTCCCACCGAAAAATCTCTCTAAACTGCTGCAGGGGTAATAAAATAATTAATCGAGTAATTACATCGATGCCGGGGCGCACGAAGAAAGTGTTTATCTAATTTTGGCTTTCACGCAAAAATGCCCTTGCAAGGATGATGAGTTGTTAATGTGTGCGGCGGGGACTAGTAACCGTACCGAAACGTAATTTGTGCATATCATAGTACTGTTGATGAGACATTTAGGAGTGTTTTATTCATGGTGTCTCATCATCCTGACTTCAAACCAAGGGGGCAGAGAAACTAACCTTATGAAATGCAAGAGTTAGAAAGAGTGATAACAAATTTTCTCAAAACTCTTCATATTTTACTATGCTCTTACCCCTAAATTCTTATATAGTTGCTCTCAGCTTATATTTTTCTGAAGGTCTGCTTGAAACATCGATGCGTACTGTCCGTCCTTGATAACCGCGCCAAGCACTCGCGAACCATTCCACATGAAAAAGGGGTGATGGGTTGTGAGTGGGAACTTTATTAAGTTTTTAGTTAGAAACTTGCATTTGCAATCCTTCTGACACGCGTTCAGCTAAACTATGTATTTGAAATTAACATCGTTCTTCGTTGTTTGATACGGCTCAAAATGCATCTTATTATTCTTCCCCTTATTGTTATCTTACCTGTCATCCCTATTTTGGTAAGATCAGAGACATGGGTGCCCACAGGGGGGGATTATGGCGCAAGTTGCGCCATCAAATTTTTTTTTTTGGGGGGGGGGGGATTTAAAACTAATTTATTTATTTATTTATTTAAATTATTTATTAATTTATTTTTTTGATTTAAATTATTTACTGATTTTTTTAAATAAAAATTATTCATTAATTTATTTTTTAATTTAAATTATTTCTTTTATTACTTTATTATTATTTATTATTTATTTATTTATTTTTTCTCTGTGTGTGTGCTTGGAATGTGTGGAAGAGCAAAAAAGTGATTCTATTCTGCGCATAATTAGTACTTCTAAAAATTAATAATAAATAAAAAAAATAATAGAAATTATTTTTTAAAAAATAAATATTTTTTTTAAAAAATAAATAAAAAATATTTAAAAAAAATAATATTAAAAAAGTAAATAAAATAAAAAAGAGGGGTAAAAATCTCTACTAATAATAAAGCTGAAGGTGGTTCTGTCTGTCCTTCTTTCTTTCTTTCTTTCTTTCTTTCTGTCTGTCTGTCTGTAACGCGCGTAGCGCCAAAACCGTTCGGTCGATTTTCATGCCACTTGGCACAAAATTAGTTTGTAGCATGTAGTTTTTAACCTCGAAGCGATTTTTCGAACATTCCATTTCGTTCTTTTTCTATTCGAATTCTTAGAGGAAATTCGATAAAATAGGGAAGAAATATTCCATACACATTTTCAAGTCTTATGTCATTCGAAAGCTTGAAATTTTCTGCACAAAATGACGTTTTTTCGAAGTTTCTACGATCATCAGGAGAGCTGTAACAATTGTTTTTAGAATCCCGAAATTCAAGGCTTACCTTCAGTAAAGCAAGCCAAACGATTCTAAAATGGCTTTGCTCGCGAATAAAATTAGTTTGAAAATAGAGATGAAATGAATTATTTTATCAACGGAAATCAACTTTTCATGTTGTTACCATGGTTACGTTTTTATTTCGTTCTTTTTCCCTTAATAATTTTAAAAATGTATTTGTTTTTGTAACAATCCAAACTCCAAGCCTTATTAAAATTAGTCAAATGAAATATTAAAAACCGTGATAAGATGGCACCTGTCAATCAAATGAGAAATCGAGTCCTTTCCTTAAAATACAGGATACCATTCTAAATTTATCGTCTGCAAAACATATTTTACTTCATTATTAATTTATTTCAATATAAATTGCAGCAAATGGCTTGAGTGAACGAATTTAGCTTTTAATTTATCGTTTGCTGGTTGATCTTTGTCGATGTTTATTGTTTTTATTATCATTGTGAAGAATAATGCACGAAATTTCTATGACTAATACTTAAAATTTTTTGGATCAGTTGAGTTTAAAAGAAAAAATTGCTCCAAATATACTTTTGCAATGTGATTATTTATTGTTGGACTGTAATTTGCAGCAATAATTGCATTTAATAAATAATGAAAGACAATATTAAAAATTATTTTTTTGGCGACTTTTTTACAATTTGGCATTCAATTCTATTTCAGTATATTTACTTCTATCTTATTGCGATATTGCAACGTTCTTTCTAAAGTATGTCATTTCGGAAAATGTATTATTTTGTTTTTGAAGTTAGGAAAGAAAACTTTCTTCTTCTTTTAAACTTTGGTAAGATTTCTGTTGGTTTCTGTGAGCAACAAAATTTTTCTTATTTTTTCTTTTGGCTTATTTTTGTGCACCTATCTTTGGGGTTGCATTCGAATGTCCCCAAGGGGGTGATTTACCCCTTTTATGGGGTAATCAGGGCTTTCAATGCAGACCAAAGTGATATGAATTGGCGCGACCACTTGGCGATATCTCGCCAAGCTTTTGGTCACCAAGTGTTTGACGCCAATTTGGCGACATATCGCCAAGTTGGCAATAAATTTAGCGAAAAAAAATTTTTTTGGGTTCAATTTGGCGCTATTGGCGATATTTTGCGAAAAATCTACTGAATGATGTTAAAATCGGCGATATTTAGGAGATTAATCATTGTAAAACATTTTTTTGCATTGTTTCGTGGCAAACTAGGGATGCAAATGTTTGAATTGTTATCTTACTCACTTCAAGCACTATTTTAGCACTTAAGGCATCTACTAAGAAATTTACACGTAAAAGGAAGTAGTGTAGGGTCCATACCAAATTTTTATATCATACTTTGAAGGAATTATAGTTGAATTATAACTAAAATAGAGTATTTTTTTCTGCTATATCATTTTTTTACAAATGAACTTTTAATTTTATACCACGGGCAAAGCCGTGCGGTACCGCTAAGTAAAAAATAAAAAGCAACAGAGGTTTTGAACAATTTTTTTTTTTTTTTTGGGGGGGGGGGGGGGGGGAATGTTGCGTTTATTGAGCTTGGGGGGGTGGATGGGCACCCCTGATCAGGGAAGATATGACGCATGCTTAAATACGTGGAAGGTTTTAACCGAAGAAAATCAGAACAATAATAGTAGTTGGATTGCACAATAGGGTGGGTCGAAAAAAATAATTATTTTTTTTTTCGAAACGCTATAATAAACCGCGGAAAACTTGCCTCCAGAGTAGGTAAGTAAAATGCAGATTAAACAGAGGGAAAATATTGAGTCCCCAGCTAGCGCATTGATACTTGAAATTTCCGATTTTTTTTTCGAAAATTAAGTCATTTTCCAAATTTTTTTTTGAAATACTACAGTCCAATAATATTTTATGTCCGTTAC
>JAXGGA010025700.1:0-10272 GCA_038373865.1 Uloborus plumipes
GTTTAACTCCCCATGAAACACCGTCATAGATTGAAATATTTTAAAACCTCAACTATATCACCTGAAAGTCTCTTAAAAGAGCTATTTAGAAAGATTTAATTTTTCTTTCTAAAGTCAAAGGCGCCCACCTGTGATGACGTCATCAAAAATGGCCGCTTTTAGCAGGTAAACTACGTTTGTTATACATTTTCAATTTAAAATTGTTATAACTTTTCAAACTATTTGTCTTAGAAAATAAAACCAAGCACTATAAAATAGCTCTTTTAAAGCGCTTTCGGATGATATATTTGAGTTTTGCAATATTTAAATCTATGATGGAGTTTTAAAACAGTTACATGAGCGCATTTACCTGTAAAAGCGGCCATTTTGATGACGTCATCACAGGTGGCGCCCTTGACCTCACAAAAGAAAAATTAAATCTTTCTAAATAGATCTTTTAAAGCGCTTTCAGATGATATATTTGAATTTTGAAATATTTAAATCTATGATGGAGTTTTAGGGGGAGTTAAACAAACGTATTTACCTGTAAAAGCGGCCATTTTGATGACGTCATTACAGGTGGGACCTTGACCTCAGAAAGAAAAATTAAATCTTTCCAAATAGCTCTTTCAAAGAGCTTTCAAATGATACATTTGAGTTTTGCAATATTTCAATCTATGATGGAGTTTTAAGCAATTAAACGAACGTATTTACCTGTAAAAGCGGCCATCTTGATGACGTCATCACGGGAGTTCATGACCCCTGATCAAGTGTCTCCCGGCGGTTTTTTGTTCTTATATATGTACATAAGCTCTGTACCAAATTTCACACTGGTATCCGGAAGTGAAATATTTCGGCTGTTTTTGTCGCTAACTCCACAGACTAAACGGGCCTTCTCGGAATGCTTCTAACAATAGCAGCACCTCTGGGAGATGTGTGTGGAGTTCTTAGGAGACTAATTTGAGCATGGTTAGGTTACCACCGCACCAGGTTTCCCAGTTTATTTTCTTCGGTCGCAATTTGGCTACCTTTCTAAAAGATTTTGGATACTACATGTAGTCTTCTCGTAAACAATATAATTCTTAAAAATAAATAAAAAAAAATAAACATCAAAATGAACATTTAGCTTTTTTTCAACATACTAAATGAAATCCTTGGCTTGAAAAACATATAATTCGATATAAAAACATCTTTTGTGTGAGTTAAATTGCAAAAGCAGTAGCATAGGCCGCCATTTTGAAAAACGTCGCCATCTTGGATTAAAACGGTTTTTGAAAGTGCCTCTGGGTCTTAATTTCAATGTATAGCCCTAAACAACATTCCCACCAAGTGGCATCTTCTTATCACGATTTGCAGTTTTCCAACAGTTAGCTCCCGGGCTAAATACGCAAACGACTAGGATGACGAACAACGCTTGAAATACTGTGTCCATTCAAGCGCATGGAAGGTCGGTTTGTGGTACTATGGTTTGTTGTATGTTCTAAAATTAGGAATCAAATTTAGAAATTAATTAAATAAGCTCCGTTCAAAGGCATTTCCATATATTTTAACTACATACAATTTTTACTTATAATTTAAGCCTTTACCAAACTAATAGTTGCAAAATCAACCTGCGTAAAAGAAGGACTTTCGTGAGGTTGGGTAGTTAGAGACTTTAAAAATAGCCGATGAACTTTGATGAAAAATTTAGTTTGTTCCTGTAAGCACAGGTAGTATTTTGAAACTGGTTCAAACGATATCAGATTGGTTCTTCATTTTCAAAATAATTTTTAAGCAAAATTCTCACATAAACTCCTTAATATGAGTGATAAAAGTTTTTTACCAAATAAATATTATGGGCGATTCTCTGTAAACTGGTAATTGGCTGTCCGGACTGAGTATTTTAAAAATAATAAAGTATAATAAAGTAATTATCGCTCTTAATACAAGAAAAGCATTAATACTTTGTGGCCCAATTGTATTTGGAGTGATAACAATTTAATTTTTTTTCTAGAAATTATCTAAGCGCCAAAAACACAGTCCCCTGGCTGTCCCAATCCCATAGTCTAACTGTTAAAGATAGTATTTCAAAAAACCTATTAACACTACATAAATTTGGCAATTAATATCTAAAATTAGAATAATGAAGCTATATTTTTCTTATGAAATAAGGTATAATTACGTATTTCTAAAACTTAAAATTGTCATGTAAATTCTGTCCGGAGTTTTTTCAAACAGTTCCCTGCAACAAATTCAAAGCTGTAATACGAAAAATCTATAACTTTTGCAAATTCTTTTTGGCATGAAGTTTAAAGTAATCAGTGTGAATTTGCCGAAATCGCCGAGAACGGTGTTGAAACGCTACTTTGCTTAGTTTGAGAGCCACATTTGTGATGAAAGTATGCATCAGGGTCGTTGCGAAAACAGTCCTCTGGGAAGTGATTTTATTAATGTCAATTAATTTAACTATAAAACATATTAGTTATTATATCCACGATTTGTGCCTAAATTAATAGGTAGTCTCGTAACTAATTATGTTCCAATAGTTTTGCAGATATTGCGCAAAGAAGAGCAAAAACACAATCACCTGGCACAGTCCCCTGCCTAGTTATACTAGGCGGGGGACTTACTCCTATGATGATTTATCAGAAAAACACAAACTTCAATTGGCCCTCTTTCAAACCAAAGTAATAGATTCATTTTCTGAGCACTAGTATTATAATTATACGAACATTTCGAAAAACCGTGCCCGGACAGATTTCGTGTGAAAAATGACGAGTTTACAGAGAATCGCCCTTATATATCAATTAAAGACTATATTTTCTGCGCTAGATGTAATTTATTGTAATACAGTCGAATAATATTGTAACAAAATCCCGTTTAAGCAAGTTTTTTTTTATGACGTAAACACGTATGCTTATCCGCATGAAATTCTTTCTTATATTTCATTCTTTTTAAATTTACAATTAGGTCTTATCTCCACTTCATTGTACAAAACTTGCTTTTGTACAATATATATATATAATATATATATTATATATATATATATATATATATATATATATATATATATATATATATATATATAAAATCAAGATTAACAGTTTAAAGTCTGCAAATTAACTAGCGCATTTATTGCAGCTAAAAATCAATTGCAAATATGAATATCAAAAAGAGACAATAATAGCTCATGAAGAGTAACTGTGCATAAATTGGAGTAACAGAAATAAATAGAACAACAATGAGAAACATCAGGAAAAACATTTAAAACTACTTGAAATTTAAAAACTAACATGTAAAAAACATAAACATGGGTAATGCGCTGCTTAATCTTCAGAGGGCAGGAGCAGCATATAGATTTTTTTAGATTCAGCTTTGCAGGTTTCATGAGTGTTTGTTTGAAATAAGTCAGCAGTGATTAATAAACTTGATTAGCTTTTGCTTTTTAATCTTTGAAAGATTAAGAACTTTAAAAGTATAAAATTTATGCCACTAATTTATTTTATAATGTTTGTACTGAATTTGAATTTAAAATGCTGACAAATTACAATCCAATGCACCCTGCCCTTACCTGGAAAGCAAAAAAACGTGCACATACCCAAAATAATTCAATTCCATTGTCCAAGAGGCAGTCCTTTTTCGTTCCACTCTAACACTCCGTGTCTGCTCACTTCCAGTCAACACCGCTCAGCAGTAGAGTTTAGGTGCAGCCTATCATAAAAGCTGGGAGCACGGTTTGTTGCCAATATGCAGTACTTGGGGAAGAAACTATATACTCTCTGCCTGTCACATGGAATTCTTGAAAACATTAGCATAATGTAAAATAAAATCTATCGGATAATTGTTGTAATAAAATAATGTAGCAGCAAATTTAAAAATCTGCTTTTCATAATCATTTTTGTTGTTGCATATTTTATGAAATCTCGAAATTTGTCCTAAAATAATATTAATGAAAACTTTTTTATGCAAATTGCTGTAAAAGTGTGGCATACTTTGTGTAAAAAAATTAAAACTGTTTCTTTTATCGTAAATATCGAGAAAGATGTTCTGTTCAAAAATTTTGATGGAAATGTCCAGAAAGTTGGCAAACTGATTATTTTCATTTGCTTTATTCAGTTGGAGTGTCTGAGGATAGACAATATGAAATTCTTCCTCCATATTTTTGTTGAAAACCAGAATGTCGTCGATGTATCTAAAAATATTTAATTTAATGTTCTTATTGATAATATATTTGAATTCATAATAGAATAAAAACAAATTTGCTGCAGAGCTGGAATAGTTCGTGCCCATGCCAATACCATGAATTTGCTTGAAAATTAAATTATTAAAAGTTACAAAATTATTAAAAATACAGAAATGACATAGGCTTTCAAAAAAGTTACGATCGATACCAAGTTCGATTCCAATGTAAAACGTATCAAAAATCTTTAACAATGTATTATATAAGTCTTCGACTGGTATATTACAAAATAAATTTTCAAAATCAAAAGAATACACTGATTTTGGTTTATGCTTTAATTTTTGTACAACTTCGTAACTATTATCAATGCTCCAAAAATAGCTGGAGTGCCTGTATTTGTTTTTTAAAAAAGTATAAATTTGCTTAAGAAAAGCCTGCAATTTTACATTGTAACATTTACCAAAACAATTAGTAGTGGAACAAATAAATCTGAATTTTACAGGATTAAATTTCACAAAGATCCTGTAAAATTCAGATTTATTTGTTCCACTACTAATTGTTTTGGTAAATGTTACAATGTAAAATTGCAGGCTTTTCTTAAGCAAATTTATACTTTTTTAAAAAACAAATACAGGCACTCCAGCTATTTTTGGAGCATTGATAATAGTTACGAAGTTGTACAAAAATTAAAGCATAAACCAAAATCAGTGTATTCTTTTGATTTTGAAAATTTATTTTGTAATATACCAGTCGAAGACTTATATAATACATTGTTAAAGATTTTTGATACGTTTTACATTGGAATCGAACTTGGTATCGATCGTAACTTTTTTGAAAGCCTATGTCATTTCTGTATTTTTAATAATTTTGTAACTTTTAATAATTTAATCTTCAAGCAAATTCATGGTATTGGCATGGGCACGAACTATTCCAGCTCTGCAGCAAATTTGTTTTTATTCTATTATGAATTCAAATATATTATCAATAAGAACATTAAATTAAATATTTTTAGATACATCGACGACATTCTGGTTTTCAACAAAAATATGGAGGAAGAATTTCATATTGTCTATCCTCAGACACTCCAACTGAATAAAGCAAATGAAAATAATCAGTTTGCCAACTTTCTGGACATTTCCATCAAAATTTTTGAACAGAACATCTTTCTCGATATTTACGATAAAAGAAACAGTTTTAATTTTTTTACACAAAGTATGCCACACTTTTACAGCAATTTGCATAAAAAAGTTTTCATTAATATTATTTTAGGACAAATTTCGAGATTTCATAAAATATGCAACAACAAAAATGATTATGAAAAGCAGATTTTTAAATTTGCTGCTACATTATTTTATTACAACAATTATCCGATAGATTTTATTTTACATTATGCTAATGTTTTCAAGAATTCCATGTGACAGGCAGAGAGTATATAGTTTCTTCCCCAAGTACTGCATATTGGCAACAAACCGTGCTCCCAGCTTTTATGATAGGCTGCACCTAAACTCTACTGCTGAGCGGTGTTGACTGGAAGTGAGCAGACACGGAGTGTTAGAGTGGAACGAAAAAGGACTGCCTCTTGGACAATGGAATTGAATTATTTTGGGTATGTGCACGTTTTTTTTGCTTTCCAGGTAAGGGCAGGGTGCATTGGATTGTAATTTGTCAGCATTTTAAATTCAAATTCAGTACAAACATTATAAAATAAATTAGTGGCATAAATTTTATACTTTTAAAGTTCTTAATCTTTCAAAGATTAAAAAGCAAAAGCTAATCAAGTTTATTAATCACTGCTGACTTATTTCAAACAAACACTCATGAAACCTGCAAAGCTAAATCTAAAAAATCTATATGCTGCTCCTGCCCTCTGAAGATTAAGCAGCGCATTACCCATGTTTATGTTTTACATGTTAGTTTTAAATTTCAAGTAGTTTTAAATGTTTTTCCTGATGTTTCTCATTGTTGTTCTATTTATTTCTGTTACTCCAATTTATGCACAGTTACTCTTCATGAGCTATTATTGTCTCTTTTTGATATATATATATATATATATATATATATATATATATATATATATATATATATATATATAATATATATATATATATATATATATATATATATATATATTCTTTTACTTCCGATAGATAAATTCTACATAACAGCACACGCTTTTTTTGTGGTTAATTTGTAGATTTTCTCCACATTTTGATATAACTACAATGTCATTAGAATCACATTGAAGCCAACACTAAAATTAGAACTAATTAGCACTTAGCCTAATCAGAGTTTATTAAATTCCATTAGGCATTCCATTGTTAGAGGAACAAAAAAATGATTAGAGAATACAACAACTGATTAAAAAAATAAAACTGCTAAGACTTCTCTTCACACACTAGCTTTAATTTTCTCACTAATATGCTTATTTGTTCTTAATGGAACCAATACAAATTAACAAATAATTATAACTAGTTAGTTATAACAGAAAGTTAGAACAAAAACAAAATCTTTTTGATACTTATTGTACCTGTTTAATTTCGGTAGCATTCGAATGAAACAAGATTTACGTATAATATATAACGCAACTAACTATCGCTTTCTTTTAATTATACATGAAGATACTTCTATTATATCAGTTCACTAACTTATTGCCCGGCGATGTCCGGTATTGATTTATGTTTAACTTATTTAATGGTAAAATGAAATAAGTGAGCCTTAATTTAACAATTCATTGTTAATCGTAATCTTTGTTGGAAAATACACATATTTAAATGTGCTACATTACATCCATTTGTATGCTTAAAGGCTTATCACTATTACTTTATATATTCAAAATTGAAAGAAAATGGCAGTTTTTAGACAAAAAATTTGAATTTTGAGCTTTTTGGATTTTTTTTTAATTTTCAAAACCCCGCCTTTTTTGAATTCTAGTGCATCAAGGAACCTCTGTGCTAATGAAAATCTGACGAAAACTGCGGATTTGTATAAGGAACAAACAAACATATATTCAAACATACATCCATTTTTACATATATAGATTTATTTTCACTAGAGTCTAAAATACCTACAATAAATATAATATATAAGTCATGAAGATTGCCTATAATAAATATAATATATAAATTATGAAGATTTAGTTTCTAGAACGCTCTGTTCTCTAACGTGATCCTCTCAAGTTTTAATCTCAAATAAATTGGTTCTTTGATTTCTTTCTCGAAATAAAAAAAACGCTCATTAATCACTTTTCTGTAGAGAAAAAAAATCTCATTAAATTAGCTTGAAAGGCCATTAAGTGCAATAGGATTTAATAACATACAGCTTAAATTATTAATGTTTTCCCTAGGAAAATATGTTTGTAGTTGTAAATGGTAGACCTGAAAAGAGGGCAAAACTCCTTCTTAATTTAAAGGCGCATCCCAATTATATTTGAGACTTGTTTTAGGCTCCAGAGAATAGATGCTGCAATTAATTACAGCGTTTGTAGAGGGAGTGCTGACAAAGTGTCCCAGACGTTGAGGTTACATTACGTGAATTAAACTGAAATAACGAATTCGTTTTCCTATGCGCCGAGTACAGGAATGGTGAATACGTGGTATAAATATTTTAGACTTCGGCCGCAATTAAATTTAATGAGTAATATTTCCCTCGGAAATTCTGTATAACTCGCTGTTTGGAAGTGGTTCAAATGAATGTACCAGACTTTTCTCAGTTAAGATGTATGAGTACAAATTATTCTGTATTTCGAGAGAAATTATCCTGCCGATTCTATAATGTTTTATTTGCGTCATGGTATAATTCTTGAGATTCAAAAAGATATACATTATATAAAGTGAGCATTTTGTGAATGTAACATTTTATATCTTGAATATAATGTTTTGTACACTGCGAGAACAAAGCGTTGTTTTTATAGTATAATACTGGCAGCAGAAGTTCCAGTTTAAAACTGAAATGCACTCTACTAAACTGTAAAATTAGCAATTTTACAGTTTATTACTGTAAAGCAGCAATTTTATTTTATTTAAACAATTTTACAGCTTATTACCACAAAATTAGCTGTATTACACCGTAAAAACAACAGTATAATACTGGCAGCTGAGGTGAAAAACTGTAAAACACACAGTAATAAACAGTAAAATTAGCAATTTCACAGTTTATTACTGTAAAGCAGCAATTTTACAGTTTATTAGTGTAAAATTAGCATTTTTTACAACTTGTTACTATAAAAATAACTGTATTATACTGTAAAAACAACGGCTATTTTTCACAGTGTAATAAAATGTCCTCTGCAAATGAGTAAGAGAGCAAAGACTACATCAGTCATAAAAATTCGATTTTTCGTTTTTTTATGGAAACGAGCTGTGGGAGGAAAGATGTATGTTGAGATCAAAAATCACGTCAGTCGGGTTACTAATTCTAAAGAAACGAGACCTGTTATTTGAAGGTCGACGGTAGAAACAATGGTAGAGTTAATTTTGTTTCTTTCTCTAGTATGAACAATTTGACGTTCTGAAGTTAACATTGTTTTTGCACTCACCGATTCAAATCTTGAAACACTTTACAGAATGTTATTATATGAAGATTCCTGGATGTTGTGCCGTGGTCTGGATGGAGTTGTTCCAATTGGTGGGACAACTCCATTCAGACCACGGCACGACAGTCCGGAATCTTCTTTATAGAATAATATTGACACCGGCAGTGAAAGCCTTCACCCTTACTTTACACAGCTCTTTTTGAGCAGCGACACATGTTTTAATTTTTAGAATACTTAGAATCACACCTTTTGAAACAGTTTTCAGACCAGCGCTTTCCAACACTTTTTAGAAGCGCAACGATTTTTACCGTTTCTATTGAACGCATAAATGTTTAGTGGTCTGATTTTTTTAACATGATTGTTTTACCCAGCCTTAGTTTAGGCATGTTTTTAGCATGTTTATGACAAAACATTTTTTATACATGGCCAATAACGGCGGATTTGTGACGTTAATAAACAAACATACCTTACTCCTAACAAGGATACAGCTACTTCCAACCTCGAAAGACGCGCCTGGCAGTCATGAACGCATCCATTTGAAAAAGTGGTGAAAGGTTAGGAGATGCACGTGCCGGTGCTTTCAGTTTTTACTTCCTGGTTGAATGTTACTTTGCATTTCCCCCCTATTTTGGGAAAATCAGAAGAGACCTCGGGCACGTGAAAATGCGAGGAAGGTCGTACGATAAACATTAGACAGCATCGAAATGAGCAACAAAGCCCTAAAAATCAAGCCCAGAAAATCTTTAAAAACATCAATGAGAGTGCTTAGTTTAAAAAAAAAAATGTGGGTGTTGGAGGAAGAGAGCAGCGCTAACTAGACCACTTGAATTGAAATATACTTCGGTACTGGCCCTTCTCTCCTCCAAAAATTTACAATGCGGCCTTTCATTAAAAAAGGTTAGTGAGATCTACTTTTACCATTAAACTAGTTTTCTTTCATTTTCTATTTACAATTCCTTACTCTTTTGGCACATTTACAGTATGAACCAATATCAAAAACATCCTTGAAATCATTTTTCAAGTAAATTTATGTTCAATATGCTTGGGAAAACAATGTGAAATTCAACAACATTGTACAAATACTAATCGAAAATTATTACTAGCAAAACAAGGAGTAATTTAAAATTCTCAGAATAAAATCTTTAAAAATAAACTTTCATTATATACGTTGAGCATAACCATTTTTAAATGAGTTTTCTTTTCCTTTGAAAAGCTCCCTTTTCCACGTAGAGAACTCAATAAATTCGTTTTTTCATCATGTTTCACATCATCTAAATCTTCTTTCGGAAGGATTAATTTTGTTCCAATCGAAGTCCCTAAACATCTTACATACATTTATGGAACGTAGCTAAATTATTCGGAAAGAAAATCCCTTTTTTAAATAATTAGGAAATCGAAACATCTCTTTTCTTCTTGAAAATAAGCAACATATTTTATTCTTCTTCTTAATTTGCCACATTAATTTTACAAAGTTGCTTTTAATCTTGCTTCCTTTTATGTATGGCAAAATCAATTCATTTACGTGCAAAGGTTTTATACATTTATTACCTGCGTGAGGTACTGCTGCTATAAAAAATATTTATATGCAAATTACTTGCTTAAT
>JAXGGA010025701.1:0-10271 GCA_038373865.1 Uloborus plumipes
AAAACAGCATTTAATGATATTTTGGAACGAAAATCAAAAACTAATAGCGAGTGCTGAAACTACAAATACGAGAAAAAACGAACAGCATTTATTGATGTTTTGGATCGGACCCACTTCTAAAACAACTGGGATTGTAAACAAGAAAACACCTTGATGCTAGCTACTTTCGTAAACTATTCTATTTCTTTTATTTTTGCGTAGTTTACCAAAGTTTTCCTGGTAGAGATAAGGGGGTGAGCATTGCTATGGGGAAAAAAGTTTTTCTGAATTTAACATTGAACCCCCTAGGATGATACAATGTTATACAAAGATGCCATAACAAGCAATTTTTCTGCAATGTCTCAAAAATTGTCCAAACTCCGGGCGTTTTTTCATATTTTGACTTTATTTCTCGCTTTTGCATTGCTTCGAAAACATTTTGAACAACAATAAGGAAATAAAAATGTTAGATTAACTTTCTTTGGTGATACAATCTAAGTTAAATATTGTCACAGTCTGTATTTGGTATCTACTTATATTAAAAACTGAGTATCTTTCTCACTATCTTTCTTTCTAACTATCTTTCTTTCTATCTTTCTATGTCACGCTTCTTTCTCCTGAACGCCAATGAACTGAAAGTCGAACCAGGTACCGATAGATAGGTAATTTTTCAAGCTTCTTTAGTTTCAATTGATATAATTATACGATTTTAATTAGCGAAGATATCAATTAATAAGTAGTCAAATTTAAAGCGATTAAGCCTAATAAATTTTTAAATATGAAATCCATTCTTGCAAACCGTCGTTGCTATGAAACGGTGATAACAATGATAATGAGAATTTTGAATGAAGGCTTAACTAAATCAAACACGAAACTCATAAGCGGACCACTTACGTAGAATTTTTATCGCTAGCTACTGGTAATATTTTGAAACATTTATTTGTTGAAG
The DNA here is from genome assembly GCA_038373865.1 of Uloborus plumipes. Lineage (NCBI taxonomy): Eukaryota > Metazoa > Arthropoda > Arachnida > Araneae > Uloboridae > Uloborus > Uloborus plumipes. The sequence goes on from JAXGGA010025701.1 coordinate 929, forward strand.
AGCCATCTACTTATATTAAAAACTGAGTATCTATGTCTGCTTTTTTTCTTTGAGCGACCTGAACTTACTGAAACTTTCCTCACCATCTTGAAGACGTGAAGCATCTCAATAATTCGAATGATTTTTTTATATAGGAAAAAAGTAAAGGCGTGAAGCGCCTGTAAGCGAGCCGCCTTGGCGGGGAGTAGTTTCTTTAAATTTTTTTCTCACTACTTTCAGGGCACGAAGTACCCGTGCAACGCCGGGCCACGTGCGTAGTATGTCTTGAAATCGAATGAACATTAAATTATATCAAATAATATAATTTCAGAATGAGGTAAAAGTTAGAGAGGGGGGACGTTATGCATCAGCATGCCGCAGGAAGCTAATCTAGCTGCCCTGGCAGCTAGTAGTATTAATTAAAACATGATTAATTTGTTCAAAAATAATTGTTCTTGTAGAGGAAACATCTACGGAAACGTATATTATCGGCCGAATAATGATGATTTGTTTCCCTTTGGTTTTATGTATGTAATCTTGTACTGGCCATATCCAATACAGATTTGAATCTTTTTTAACCCTTTTCATATATTTTATCCTGTATGTATCAGTGCCTTCATCTAAGTTGCTTATGACTTGACCAACACCCCACTCTCCATCCAAAAGTGCAGCAACCATTTCATTCTCAGACACATCTTGCAATTTCAGTGGATCATCTGCAGATTCTTCATTTGTATGAGATGTATTATATAAAACAGCTCTGATATCATCAACAGTTGCAGTAACGTCCTTAACTTTATGGTCATTAGGTCAACTTTAGGACCTTTAAGTTGCTCATAATTGTCTCAGGACTTAACCCTTGTTGCTTGAAAAGTACGTGGTCTTGTTTTAAATTTCTGAAATCACTTTTAGCTATTTTTACCAGTAATTTCAAAACTTTGCACTATTCACCCTCATCTTGGATTTTTTTTTATTATCTCCTCAATTTCTTCATAATTAGTTGGAATAATGCTGTATTTGTCTAAATTCCTTTTTTACGGTAAACATTTTTCTTTCCTGAATTATCTTCACTGTGTCAATGTCTGTGCTAAGCAAACCGTTTGAAAGAATCTGTTTTTGGGATAAGCTCCAAATTATTTTAAGTTCATTAATTTCTTTTTTCATTTTTTTAAAATCCTTACTTCTCCATTCATGATCAAGAAACAAAGTCATTTGAATGCGTAATAACTATTTTCTCTGAAACCCCAGCAAAGCCACATGGTCCAGAATGTTTTAAACGATTATCAACATCTCCAAAATCTTTTTCTGTAGAGATATTATGGGTGGGTGCACTTTCAAGCAAGTGCTCTGGAATTTGCTGCTGGACAGGAAATTGATGATTGTTTGAATTACCAAACTCAAATGCACCCCGTCTCTGTCTAGCAAATGCGATTCCACAGGCACATAAGATCTTCTAGCAAATACTGTTAATATGATCTTCATCAGCTTCCCAGGAAGTACTGTGCTGCCACCTATAACTGAGACAAGTAAAATGTAACAAATAAATTACTGTATTTTGCTTCTTTCTTTGAATCAAATCAGTAATTCAAAAATGTTTTTAAAAGCTTTCTTCATTATTCCAGAATTTCTCCATTTTACTCATATATTGTTTGCTTCTTAACCTCTTCAATTTCATCATTATCTTTTACTTCCATTTTCTGATCTAAGTTGTTTCTTTGCATGAAGTCACAATTTGAACAGCACCTTTAAATTCCTTGTACAAACTGTTAAAAAAATGTGCATTCACAAAAAAAAAAGCACAATTTTCACAAATTTTTATTTCTCCCACTTTTCAACTAACGTTGGGTAGTTTCTCTGCCCATACACAAGTGAATATGTACCAAAAAACATACTCACTGCCGAAATATTCATTTTGATCATCATTGAGTTAACTAGCATAAGTTTTCTTGTGACGTTTGCACATACGTTTGTAAGGGTGTACATTACATAACTCAAAAATGGTACCCTTTAGAAGGTTAAAATCTCATATGCATGGTCTGTGTAGTGCCTTGTTGTGTTCCTCCCTTTCCCAACTTGGAAATATATCACTAGTATGGGGATAAAAATTCGATACCGAATTCTCCGATGGCCCAATATAGTGCCGTACAGTAAAGAACAAGAAAAAGGCTAGAATTTACTCAATTTTGAGAGTACAGAAAAAAATTTGTATTTTTGTGATCAATGAAGCATTTCCAATACTATAGGGGGGTTCAATCTTAAATTTAAAAAACTTCAACAATGCCCCCCCCCCCCAGTAGAGATTGCGAAGGGCAAATGTCTCGTCGTCTGCCCAATTCGTTTGTCTTCTCGCGCTCATGAAGGCAGCCATCTTTGATATGAGAGAGATGAGTGAATTCGAGCGTGGTTGAGCGGCTTTCAAATGTTGCTCTACCAGAGCGGCTTTGAGATGCGCCAAGTGAGTGCGCAGTAGGTAGCTGGAAACTTAAGCGGCTTTATTTCGCCAGTGCAAACTAGAGAACCTTTAGGTTGAGTAACTTTGAGGTTCTCTAGTGCAAACAGGGCATTATGCGTCTCTTTCACTAATGCGCCTTTTTCCGTTGGTCCCTTGAGCCGGCGCATAAGTGAAAGTTCACTGTATAAACTTTTGATGTATGATAACTTTTTTCCCCCAAGTGGTAAAAGCCTACTGAGTGAAAAAATATCAGTCCAAATTACATTTTCAATTTTCCTGGGCCTATATACCCCCTTCCCCCCCTCAAACGAAAACGAAATTAAATGATACTTTGATTATGATTTCAGTTTTGATTTTGCAAAACTTCAGGTTCTAAATTTTAAGTGTCCATCAAGTTGAGGGGGGGACACCCCGACGTTACGCTTATGCTTCCGTTTATTAAGAAAGGATTTCATAGTACACTTCACCTCCGTTTTAATGCATTAACTGAGGTTTTTGTACTTGTCCTGGAGCAGGCTGGTTTGCTTGAGGATTTTTCTTGACTTTATAATAAAAATGGGAAATTACTATGCGCTTTTAGGTACCGTGAAAAGATATTAAAAAACGGGGTTATAATTGCCCATCAAGTAGGAAGTAATTGAAACTTTTCCTGTGTTGAGATGATGCTGGCGCTGCATACACAAGTCAGCGTGTGCTTTGTTCAAACTTTATCCCACTACTGTGCAAAATAGACAATATCCTACTGGTATGAAACTGCTCATTTGCCTCTTTCTTTGGGAAGGATTCGGGTCAAATCTGGATCCATCCAGCCTGGTCCTTTTCCAGTGTTGTAATATATGCTTGTAGAAGGTCACCTTGTGGCATACTATCTCGTGAATGTTAGCAAGGATGAACAGAGCGAATAACTTAAAACTATTATTTATTAACATATGTACAAAGTAAAAGGAACTTAAACGTTAAACGATGCATCTTGCCGCAGCCGGCACAGGCGGTAACGTACGAGAAGAAAAAACGCTAATGGTGCGCCTTTTTAGGCTGCCGTACAGCCGTTACCACTCACTTGGTGTTTCTGTTTTAACATTATGCAAATTAAAGGTTGAATAAATAGTATGCAAATTAAATGTTAAATAGTTCGAAAATTATAGTTCATAGCAGTACGCCACATGCTCTCCCATTTGGAGGAGCTCCTTTTTTGTCTCACTTCTAGAATAACTTATGGACCATAATTTTTTGTATTTGAAAAGCATGAATCCGCAGGAATGGAATCTCAGACCTGCAGAGTCATCGATACTTCAATGAGTGCCGTTGGGGTAAGTACCATTTAAACAAGGCTCAAACGCAAGCCGTGCTCAATTTCAAAACTATTCCATGAATTTTACTACGGATTTGAGTCAAACTCACTCTCTAAGCAAGACATCCTATATTCTACCATTCATAACTGCATGAGTTTTTTAGCTAGTGAAATGCTGGTTCCAGTGCTAACATTATCTTCCAACTCTTACATTACTCCCGGATTCTTAGTAACTCGTGCCATGAAGAAAGAACTTGATATGACTAGTGAGGGACAAATGAATTAATCATAACATAGAAATTTTGATGCAAATATTCTTACAAACTTTTTATTCAATAGTCTCTGATGTGATTGATTATATCGAGGTTATTATGTTTGGTGATCAATGCTGTAGTGTAGCAGGTCAAATTATAAACTGCCGAGAATTTAACCTCGATGATGGAGAAAAAATCGAATATAATGGTTAATAGTGAAAAAGACTGAACAGTTAAGCTTCTTTATGGTTTCTTTCTCCTCGCCGCTAAGGCGGCTCGCCTTTAAAGTGACAAAGAAAGTTTGAACAAACTACTCGCCGCCAAGGCGACTCGCTTTTAAAGTTTTGAGGAGACTTATTTGAAACCTATGTACCTACTACATTTGAAAAAAAAAACACCTTAAAAATAATAAAACAATATCCAATATAAAAATACCACGCACTTTTATGTGTTTAGATAAGTACCCATGTTGTACTAAACCATGACAAATCAAATTATTTATTTAGATTAGAAACTATATGCAACCATTAAAAAAAAGTTAGACTCATTTGAAGCCAACGTATATATGTGCTGCATAAGGAAAAAAACTTTAAAAGAATAATTAATTGCATAGTATTTTTATATTGGGTAGTGTTTAAATTATGTATTTAGTACCAATGATACAAAATAGTAAAAACGTTACAAAAATATGACGAATCATATTATTTACTTAGATTAGTAACTATCTTAAATCATTAAAAAAAAAAGGTTCGACTCATTTGAAACCTACTTACCTACCTATTACATAAGAAAAAGTCAAATTAATAAGAAAACAATAACAGTACGAAACAAAAACTATATCGACAAAATCTGCGGTCTTCCCCACTATTTTTTTGAAAGTTAAAAGGCACGTTTGTTGTCAAATATCAAATTGCTGCATTATGTCACAATCTATATGGGCGATTCTCTGTAAACTGGTAATTCGCTGTCCGGACCGAGTATTATAAATTAATAAAATGTAATAAAGTAATTATTGCTCTTAATACAAGTAAAGCATTAATACTTTGTGGCCCAATTGCATTTGGAGCGGTAACTATTTAATTTTTTTTTCTATAAATTTTCTAAGCCCCAAAAACACAGTCCCCTGGCTGTCCCAATCCAATAGTTTAACACTTCAAGGCAATATTTGAAAAAACCTATTAACACTACATAAATTTGGCAATTAATATCTAAAAATAGAATAATGCAACTATATCTTTTTTATGAAATAAGGTCTAATTACGTATTTCTAAAACTTAAAATTGTCATGTAAATTCTGTCCGGAGATTTTTCAAACAGTCCCCTGCCACAAATTCTAAGCTCCAATAGAAAAAATCTGTTACTCTTGCAAATGTTTTTTGTCATGAAGTTTAAAGTAATGAGTGTGAATTTGCTGAAATTGCCGAGAACGATGTTGAAACGATACTTTGTTTAGTTTGAGAGTCACATTTATGATGAAAGTATGCATCAGGGTCGTTGCGAAAACAGTCCTCTGGGAAGTGATTTTATTAATGTCAATTAGTTTAATTATGAAACATTAGTTATGTCCACGATTTGTGCCTAAATTTATAGGTAGTCTCGTAACTAATTATGTTCCAATAGTTTTGCAGATATTACGCAACAAAGAGCAAAAACACAGTCACCTGGCACAGTCCCCTGCCTAGTTATACTAGGCGGGGGACTTACCCCCTATCATGATTTATCAGAAAAACATAAACTTCAATTGGCCCTCTTTCAAAGCAAAGTAATAGATTCATTTTCTGAGCAATAGTATAATAATTATACGAACATTTCAAAAAACCATGCCCGGACAGATTTCGTGTGAAAAATTACGAGTTTACAGAGAATCACCCTTATATACAGGGTGTCCACTCCAATCGTGGACCAATAGCTAATTTCTAAACCGTTAGAGATAAGCATATAGTTGATTTAGGAAAAAATCTCCAAATTACGAAAGGAATTTTGGGTCTATTAAATGTTTTTCAAAAAATCAAATTTTGAAAGAGTTACGAAATTTAAATTTTTATACAGCCCCCCAGTCCTATCAATCATATTTAGTAAAACATTCTTGACACTGTAACGTTTAAAACTAAAAAAAAATCACTCTTCTACCACAAAAATTGACCGAGTTATGACGTTTTGAAAAATCAAGATTTTGAAGGATTTCGCATACGGTCCCTTAAGCCATCTCTCGATGACGTCATGAAACAATGCAAAATCTTGATTTTTCAAAACGTCATAACTCGGTCAATTTTTGTGGTAGAAGAGTGATTTTTTTTTAGTTTTAAACGTTACAGTGTCAAGAATGTTTTACTAAATATGATTGATAGGACTGGGGGGCTGTATAAAAATTTAAATTTCGTAACTCTTTCAAAATTTGATTTTTTGAAAAACATTGAATAGACCCAAAATTCCTTTCATAATTTGGAGATTTTTTCCTAAATAAACTATATGCTTATCTCTAACGGTTTAGAAATTAGCTATTGGTCCACGATTGGAGTGGACACCCTGTATATAAAATGAATGTTGGTAAATGTGTATGTGTTGCCTAGATCTCAGAAACTATCCGTGTGATTTGGCTGAATGTTCACGTTTGCTCCTGTGTGGTACTGGGAGTGTTTGAGACCAGTTTCAACAAAATCGATGGGTAGTGTGTTTGTATGTGTTCAGTGTTTAGTCGTGATTCTGTCTTTGTAATTTCAATTTCTGTACCTCAGAACCAGACTGAACGTAAGTCCACCGTTTGCGTCATTTTTCGGTAGAGGGTTAAGAAACGATTGTCGAAAACATCGTGTTTTCCCTCTACTGAAAATTGACGAAAGTGACTTACGTTAGTCTGTTCTGAGTTACAGATTTTAAACTCCATTTTCGAAGGCTTTCATCAATCCAATCGAGTATTTAGTGTATCAACTCAACTCTCTGACAGATAGTTGGAATTGCTTGCTACCGTAAATTTGGCGATCTTTTAAATCGCGCCAAGAGCCCTCAATAATGGAAGTTTTCCCAATAACTATCTCAAGTATAAAGGATAAAAAAGGTATTTGATTAACAGATTAATCTTTTTTTAAAAACAAATGAGATTCAGTTTCATATTTCGGAACTCCTTTAGATTTGTAGAGGCTTAGATGTCATGCATTATTTTCCAGACGAACACTATTTTGTTCTTTATACCTATTGCTGTTTTCAATCAAAGTATGTTACTATATTTTCTCGCCAAACATCCAATCAATAGTTCGTTTTCATGTCCATACTATTTGCTATGATATACCGCAATGTTGGAAATTATTTTAACGCCTTACGGAATGGTGTACATTTAGCGCCAAATATAATATTCAAATTGATTTCAGATTGCCAAAAAGTAATTGATCAGTGCATTTTTACAGCGTAATTGTTCATATGTAAATTTTTCTTTATTATTGTTCACCGTTTTTTTTTTTTTTTTTTTAATTTAAGGGAGCAGTTGACGGTCTACTTTTTTGAATTGATCAGTGCATTTTTACAACGTAACTGTACATCTGTATTTTTTTTTTTTTTGTTCACCATGCTTTTTTTTCTGAACTTAAGGGATCAATTCTGTACCTCAGAACCAGACTAACGTAAGTCCATTTTCGTCATTTTTCAGTAGAGGGGAAAAACGATGTATTCGACAATCGTTCTTCCCCTCTACCGAAAAATGACGAAAATGGACTTACGTTAGTCTGGTTCTGAGGTACAGAATTGATGGTCGACTTTTATGGATTGATCAGTGTATTTTTACAACCTAATTGTACATACGTAAATTTTTCTTTATTGTTGTTCAGCGTGCTTTTCTTTTTTTTGAATTTAAAGGAACAATTGATGGTCTACTTTTGTAAATATGTATATTTCTCTTTATTACTCTTCACCGTGTTTTTTTTTTTTTTTTTTTTTCTTTTTTAACAGACTTCAATAAAGGAGGAGGTTATACAATTCGTCGGAGAAATTTTTTTTTTTTTGTATGTTATAAGATTACTCGAAGATGCCTGGACCGATTTCAAAAATTCTTTTTTTGTTAGAAAGGTCTTTCTTTCCGATTGGTCCCATCCTCTCGTGGTCCGTGTTCGATAATAGGAACATGCAGAAATCTTTCGAAAAAGAAATTGGGATCACAGTAATCGTAATAATGACCATTTTGAACGCCAGGCTTCTCTGGATTGCATAATGAAATTCATTTCTATGGTCTTTTTGAAAATTTTAAACCGAGTATCTTTCTATGTCCTGCTTTTTTCTCCTGAACTCCAACGAACTGAAAGTCGTATCAGGTACAAATTGATTCGTAATATTGTAGGTTTTATTAGTCTTAATTTACATAAGTTTTGATAAAGGAATTCTGAAGAAAGTGAGGAAAATCTCCAAATTTTTGCTTAAATTTAAAGCGATTTGTCCTAAATGATTAAATATGAAATATATTGTTACAAAACGTGATTGATATGAAACAGTTATTATAATGATAATGAAAATTTTGATTGAAGGCTTAACTGAAGCAAACATGAAACTCATTAGCGTGCCACGTACGTAGTACGTCGTAAAATTTTATGAACCGCCAGCATCTAGTGTTATTTTGAAATATAAATTAGTTGAAAAGCCGTTAATGTTTAGCCTTTGATTAAACTATACACAAACAAATACCAGAGAATAACAAGGATTACTTTTTAGTGTCAATCGTTTAAAATTTTAGACGGGTTGATACTTTCTTTCTTTTTTTCCTTACATAGTTTATTTTATGAAGCATTTGCTTAAGCAAATTAGGTGAAGTTTCGTAATGGAAACATTACCTTATTTCATATGTACATTTACACTAAAAGGAATAAAATAAAATATTTTTGGAAAAAAAATTGAACCGACTTCGGAACTTCACTCGGCAAGTGCTCTAAAAAGTAAAAATAATTTTTTTCTCTATTCTGAACACCATCGAAACTACTTTTAAACATAAGTCTTGAAGTAGGCGCAAAAACAATGTATAGAATCATACGCAACTATATTCTATATACATTTTAATGGATCCAGGTTCTTTAAAAGCATTCGCATACATTTCATTCATTACCACACATTCGTGTAATAGTACAAATATTCTGCTTTTAATTTTCAATGGTTTCTCTGGAAAATGTTGGCAAAATATGGTTAAATATCATTTGACCTATCGTTTTTGCGCCGACTTCAAAACTTATGTTTAAAAGTAGTTTCGATGGTGTTCAAAGAAAAAAATTATTTTTTACTTTTTAGAGCAATTTCTAACTGAAGTCGGTTCTATTTTTTTCCAAAATTATTTTTTGAATTAGCAATTGATGGTCTGCCTTTTAGATTGTCCAGTGCATTTTTGCAACGTAATTG
>JAXGGA010025702.1:0-10270 GCA_038373865.1 Uloborus plumipes
CCCAAAAACAAAAATATTTACTTTTCGTAAATCAGTAATGCACGTGCTCGGCTTTTGATACACCGGACGCCACTGGGCTGGCTAAAATGGCCGCCATTTGTGCGCTATAACATTCTATTTCACGACGTATTTACAAAATACTTGTATCTTTTTTCTTAGCTGAGTTATTTCAAAGGGAACAACTTACCCGCGGAACTTTTAGCCCCGCTCTCCCCTACCGGAAGTCCGCCACATTGGATTCTCTGTGGTTTCGGCGATTTTGGTCAAGTCCGATAATTTGGAATCATCGTCGCTGTATCGAGGAAAAAAAAGATTGAAGTAAATTTTTCCGCCCCTAAAAATCTGCCGCCCTAGGCGGCTGCCTACTTTGCCTATTGGGAAATTTGGGCCTGCATGAATCCTCGCAACTTAGCCATGCCTTTTTTTTTTTTTTGAAAGAGAGTTTGAATGTGTATAAAAAAATTTTGAATCTTACACCTTGTTTCAATCTTTCTTTTTGTAATCCCTTCCTTTCAGAAAAGATATTTCTCTGCTATTAGAGTCTGTAACTCCTCGAGAACATGTTGAGCATGACCCTCAATAACATTCAATCGAGTCTCGATAACTCGAAGCTTTATAAACTCAAATATACCTTTATTTCAAAGTTTTCACTTAGTCCCAAATTCTTGAAAAAACGGCAGGAACTGCTTGTAACTCGAACCATCAATAATTCTAAGCTTTTAGCCGGTCCCTTAGGACTATGAGCTATTGAGACTCGACTGTATATAAGATGTTAATTTGCGTCTTTAGAAAATGTATTTTGCTTTTTGGAATTTAATTAAAACTTTAATTTAATTATTTAGATATAAGTTTATTAATTTATTTTTTAAAGTGAGCATGTTTAGAATAATTTTCAATAATAATAATAATATTTCGGACATTTCAGCGAAAATGGTACAAATCAGTCCCGATATTTCAGAATTTTGGTAATTAATTTTAATATTTACCACCAATTAATTGTATTTTTTTATTTATTCTCCATCTAATTGTGTGTAACCAAGTATAACTTATTTAGGCATAAGCCATTTATAAAGGACTCAAAAAAAAAAAAATCTTTGGCAAAAGAAGGAAAAATGATCTGTCCCAGCTTCAAATTGCTAGGACTTAAAATGCAATTTAAGATTAAGCTGAAATGCAACAACAAAATCATTTGCAATGCACAGCACAAAAAAATGCTTCTGACACCTTTTCTGTTGATTTTTATGTATGTAAACAAAAAAATCTTGGAAAAACACTTATTTATCTTTATTCCTAGATTCTTTATGTTTCAAACTGTCCACTCTGTAACAAGCCTTTCAGAAATAAAATAAGCAATTGCATTCAAAGTGATATATTTTTTAAAGAAGTACAAGTAATGTATCTGCTGTGATTACTTTGATACATTGTATTATATAGCCAGCAACTAAGATAAGCCTAAAATTCTTAGCTGATGATAGTTAATTTGCACTGTGGGATGTCCACTCTGTTACAGTAGCATTAATGGTGCAAAAAATTTTTTTTCTTGAAATTGCAGACAGAATTAGTTTTAGGATGTTTAGTCCATTTTATACTTGTTCTGTAATTAACTTTTCTTTACGATTAGCAATATATTTTTCAAACCTCATTTGTCTCCTCTGTTACACAAAGTGGTCAAACTATTCAAAACCCTTTATGCGTAACTCATGCACAAATAAACAGAGAATATTTTTTAAAACAACAATTAGTTGGTGAAAATTACTTCATTTGATATATTTTAACTTGACAATTTCAGACATGATTTGTACCATTTTGGCTGGAATAACCCATAAATATAACATTTGCATCTAAGAATGTATCTTTATTTTTTCAAAATGAAGTTGAATTTGGAAGTGATTTAAGAATTAGTTTATTAATTTGTTTTTAAAAAAGTGAATGTGTTTAGCATGACTCTTAATCTATTTAAAATGATAATTTGTTACTTTTAAGAATGTGTATCTTCATTTTTTAGAACTAAAATAAAATTTCAAGTTGATTATTTAAGTATAAGTTTACTCATTTGTTTTTTGAAAAGTGAACAACTGTAGCATAACTCTTAAAAATATATTTAAGCTGCTGATTTGAATCTTCAGAAAATATGTACCTTTTTTTTGGAGTTATATAAATTTTTAATTGATTATTTGAGTAAAAGTTTATTATTATTTTTTTTTTAAGACACTGGTCCTGTTTTAATATTTTCTTCTTTAACTTGTATATTAGAGAAATTACATGCGTATTCTTAAAAAAAAAAAAGAATTTCAAAGCAAAATTTTGCTTTATATTATTGCAGAATTAGAAATAAGAAAATGTGTTACTTTGTAATGAAGTTTAAATTCATAAAATTCTAATAAAATATGTATTAATTTGAAAAAAAAAAACGTTTATCTGAGCTTAGTTTTTTTTTTTTCTTTCTTTTTTCTTTTTTTGTAAATCAATTATCGTGTGTATAATATTGGTGAAATATTTAATAACTGTATCATTTACGTAGAAACTTATTAAATGATATTGAAACAGAAAAGCTTTATTAAAATTTAAACTAAGAGTAATTAAAAGTTTAAACTTAGAGTACATACAGAAATATTTAATTCTATCTTTTAAAGTTTTGTCTCTCTTGATAAAAATACATAATTTAGAAAGAAATCACAATATGCTAGCGTCTCATTTCATGTGTAGAGCTACTCCTGAATAATAAAATAGAGGCCTTAAAAATTAATTTGAATGTATTTAACATGTTCTTGAAGAAATGATACGAGAAACAACTTTGATTTATTGTTTTGAAGCTGCATTACATAAAAATAAGCGAACATGCAATGTAATTGTAATGCCGGATATCCGGTATCCGGCGTGTGCTGAGCCACCGGATATCCGATATCCGGTATCCGGCAAAATCACTATCCGGTCCATCCCTACTGTTCGGTGCTATTTGCGCCGAATATGTGAGGTGTGCATTGTAGCTGGAGAAAAAAACTTCCTTTGTGCCTTGTGCTTTGATAATATAATATCAAAAATATTTTTTCATTTATGGTGCTTCTGTGTACTGTACATTACCACTTCATTTCCGACCCCGCATTGCTGTATGATTTCGAGTCGTCACAATGCATTCCTACACCCCCTAGAAGTTCTGAAATACTTGACAGGGACACCCTGTATAATTATACCAACTGTCTGATTTTCTTAGGTAAAACCTTCTGCTCATTTACGTATGCGTCAGGTCTTCTCTGATCTTACCAAAGTAGACGTGATAGGTTAGACAACAATAAGAGGCAGAATAATAAGAAGCATTTTGAGCCGTATCAAACAACGATGCTAATTTCAAGTACATAGTTTAGTTTAATATGTCAAAGCGATAGCAAATGCAAGTTTTAAATTGAAAACTTCGGAAAGTTCCCCCACTCACAACCCATCACTCCTTTTTTGAGTGGAATGGTTCACGAGTGCTGGGCGCGTTTCTAACGGACAGACAGTAGATAAGTTTTGTTCACTTTATTTATTTAATTTTTGTTTTAGGACATAACAAAGTATGGTAGAATGTTACGATGGTAGGCCTGGTAGGCTTAGCAATTTGTGCATCCCACAAAGAATCTTTATCATTTATTTTAAGTGTTTCTCTCTCTCTCTCCTTTTTCGCGAAACAAACTAAGTACAAGTCAATATCTCTACTCTAGCATTAGCAATCAGAGAAACAGAAATGGCCTGAGGGAATTGGAAAACAGAACAAGAATATCCGCAGACAAATATAAAGAGTAAGAGTATAGAAAAGAAAAAGGCTTGCCATTCATCAACTACCGTGGCAGAAAAAAAAAAAAAAATGCTGCGAATCAGAACAAGATCTAAAAAAAGAATTCAAACTGAAAACACCCTGACACCTCCTGCCGACAAATTATGTGCTGGTTTTTGGATACGAGTCAAGTAAATTGGGAGAAGGTTCATTAAAACTTTTGACTGTCAAACTTGGCTGTCAAGCCAGCAGAAAAACCTACTTACCTTCAATATCTCATTCTCATTATATATCTTTGGTAGAGGAATATTTTTCGACAATCTGTTTGTATGAGCCACGATGCAACGGAGAGGACATAACAAATTGTTTAAATTTAATTTAAATTACAAGATTATATATAATAATAATCCTATCTATAGTTAATCAAACTAAAACAGATTTTTAAAGCTATTGATTATCTGCTAAGTTTACATGCAGTTATAGTATCTCAACATGTAATATAGTTTAGCCTTCAGTATTAATAATAGTATTAAATGTATTACTTTTTTATTTGCAAAAAACGTGAATTTTATCTTTTATTCAGAGTTACCTACAAATAACTGAAACACTTATAGTACATCAACACATTTAATATAGTTTATCATTTAGCATTTATAATAGTATTAACTATATTACTTTTGTATTTGTAAAGAACGTGGATTTTGTCTTTTATTCAGAGTTACATACATACAAACAAACAAACCCACATGTGAAACTAATAAAAGCGTATTAAAAATGCTCAACAACGTGTACCGTAAAATGGAATGAATCGGAACACTTTTCAGTTTTGATTGTAAAAAAAGCAGTTAAAAGATTTCTTTTTAATTTGATTTTTTGGTTAAAAACTGCGGCCTTGCTTTACTTTTGATGTTCCAAGCAAAGACAAAACATTTTGAACAGTTTATATACTAGCTGCCAGGGCAGCTAGATTAGCTTCCTGCGGCATGTTGATGCATAACGTCCCCCCTTTCTAACTTTTACCTCATTCTGGTGTTATATTATTTGATATAATTTAATGTTCATTAGATTTCAAGACATACCACGCACGTGGCCCGTCGTTGCACGGGCACTTCGTGCCTTGAAAGTAGTGAGGAAAATTTCAAGAAACTACTCCCCGCCAAGGCGGCTCACTGACAGGCGCTTCACGCCTTTACTTTTTTTCTTGCATCAAAAAATCATTCGAATTATTGAGATGTTGCACGGGCACTTCGCGCCTTCAAGATGGTGAGGAAAATTACAGCAAGTTCTGCTCGCTGAAGGGAAAGAAGAACACATAGATACTCAGTTTTTAATATAAGTAGATGGCTCTTCAACAAATGAATGTTTCAAAATATTACAAGTAGCTAGCGATAAAAATACTACGCAGGTGGCCCACTTATGAGTTTCGTGTTTGATTTAGTTAAGCCTTCATTCAAAATTCTCATTATCATTGTTATTACTGTTTCATACCAGCCCCGTTTTGCAACAATGGATTTCATATTTAATCATTTATTAGGCTTAATCGCTTTAAATTTGACTACTTATTAATTGTTATGTTCGCTAATTAAAATCGTATAACTATATAAATGGAAACTAATGAAGCCTGAAAAATTACCTATCTATCGGTACCTGATTCGACTTTCAGTTCATTGGCGTTCAGGAGAAAGAAGCGTGATATAGATAGATAGAAAGAAAGATGGGGGAGAATAAGAACAGATAGTTACTGTCAAATAAAAGTTTAATTTCAATACCAGTAAACGTTTATAATTTGTCAAAATTCAAAACAATTTTGAACTTATGCAAAATTAAAATTAATTTTAAGAAATGATTTTGAATTGAAATTCAAAGATTTAACATGAATGGAAGTCATTTATGTCGTCCACAAATATGTACTTGTCCTTAAAACTAGCAATTGTGACTTGGCTTAAGTTTTTTCATAACATCTTCTGGGCTGAACTCTGCCTTTTCTTTAGTTTCTTTAAATCTCTGGGTTTCGGGGATTGTCCTGAAAGATTTTCCCACTTATTCCTCACTGTCTGTGTGCTGGACTTTTGCTACATAAAGTCTATATGACTTCCCCCCACGTATTTTAAGTAAAAAGAAGCCTCCCGGAGCAAAAATCTTTTGAAATCTGCAACTTTTTGTCATTCTAAGATCTAGTTACTCACGAGAAGGGATAAACAGTAATAAATCCTTGTCCTTGTCTTGATTAGAAGAATTGGGGTTAGGATTTTGATTTTTCAAACAGTTTGTTTTAAATAAGTTTGAATTGGAACAACAGAACAAAGTGTTCCTATTCAACCCGCAAATCCCTATCCTATGTCATTATGAAGAATCATCCTTTTTAATGCCACAATTAAAATATGTTGTCTCTTATAATGTGGTACTCCTGTTGCTCAGTTATATGCATAATTAAACAAGAAGTTCTGTCAAGAACTAAATGAGCCTACTTTCCCGTACATCGACATCGGCATTCTCGCATCTGATCATTATTCTCTTGATTATCTGAGACTGAAAATTATGTCAAACATACCTTTTTAGCACTTAGAGCTGATTTCGAAAAGCAAAATATACCCCTCTCATCAGATGAAATAGACACGTAAAAAGTAATTAACGAATAAATAAAGTTTTGTTGCTCCTTTTAAAGAGTGTAACTGTTACAGTTCCTCTGTAGAAAAAATCCTCCATCGTTTTCAAAATAAATAAATAAATAATAATAATAATAAAATAAATAAATAAAAGTACAAAGAGCATCAAAACACATTCAAAGAAAGAAAAAAAAAAAAAACTCGTCCGTTAATAAAATGTCTCGAATTTCACTTTTAATCCGTTGCCAGTTGTTAAATATAAATAAAGAATAAAATGTTCTCGTTTTGTTTTGTTACAAAAAAAAATCGTCTGCCAAAAAAAATAATAAAAAATAATAATAAATAAAATAAAACAAATGAATAAATAAACAAAAAATCGTCTGCACAGTCAGTCATTTTTTTTTCTGAGCCTGCATTTCCGCCATGTTTGCGGAGTCGGAGTCGGAATCAGAGTCCTCACAGAAGATTACTCAGAAAAGTACTTTACAAACATTATTTATCAAAACAATTTTCTTACAAAGTTAGTTTGAAGGAAATCCGACTTTAACCCATTAATGCCTAGCGTCCCTTTTTAGGGACGGTCCAAAAAGTGTGTCTGAATTTTCCAAAAATGAACATTTCAACCAAATAATTGTGTTCAATTATTACTTTGGTATTGCTTCAATTCTGTATTAACAGATTGCAGCACATAACCGCTGTAAAATATGATCTGTAACCATTTGATTATGATATTTACCAAAAATTACATCATTCAAATTCTCAAGAACAAAAAGCTAAGTTTTTAAAGTTATTAACAAGTAAATCTATCTGTATTTGATATATGTGCTACTTTGACCGATGTTTTAGTTTACCTTTTTTTGCAATTTTGTAAATTTTAAATTTTTTTAGGATTTTATAGCGATTTAAGAACGTCCCTAAAAAGGGACGCTAGGCACCAAAGGCTGCATTGTTTAACCGTTGCTGATTTCTTGCTTAGAATCTATAATTTATAACAAAAGAAGTTAGTAAATGTTTTTAGACTGAAAAACAGATAATAATTGCCATTTTTTAAACTTATTTTATTTTCAAAATCTAATTAAATTAAGTTAATTAATATATATAAACTTAATTATACAATGTTCTTAAATATTTTCTCTTCTTTTTTTTAATTACAAAAAATACTCAAGGTAAATTTTGAAAGAAAGCTATTTCAAAAATGTAATTCTTCAAAACACTAATTACTCGTTATACAGGGTGTCCACTCCAATCGTGGACCAATAGCTAATTTCTAAACCGTTAGAGATACGCATATAGTTTATTTAGGAAAAAATCTCCAAATTATGAAAGGAATTTTGGGTCTATTCAATGTTTTTCAAAAAATCAAATTTTGAAAGAGTTACGAAATTTAAATTTTTATACAGCCCCCCAGTCCTGTCAATCATATTTAGTAAAACATTCTTGACACTGTAACGTTTAAAACTAAAAAAAAAATCACTCTTCTACGACAAAAATTGACCGAGTTATGACGTTTTGAAAAATCAAGATTTTGAAAGATTTCGCATACGGTCCCTTAAGCGATCGCTCGATGACGTCATGAAATAATGCAAAATCTTGATTTTTCAAAACGTCATAACTCGGTCAATTTTTGTGGTAGAGGAGTGATTTTTTTTTAGTTTTAAACGTTACGGTGTCAAGAATGTTTTACTAAATATGATTGATAGGACTGGGGGGCTGTATAAAAATTTAAATTTCGTAACTCTTTCAAAATTTGATTTTTTGAAAAACATTGAATAGACCCAAAATTCCTTTCATAATTTGGAGATTTTTTCCTAAATAAACTATATGCGTATCTCTAACGGTTTAGAAATTAGCTATTGGTCCACGATTGGAGTGGACACCCTGTATTTAATTACTTTTCCATTATGCATTTAGGTGTTTATTATTGTTTAGTCTGGCTGTTGAAGAAGCCCTAAGCTGTTTCAGAAGCTTAGCATTTCACTTTGATGAAGAATTCAAGGATTGCATATGCGTCTGTTGTTTGGGAAAGGGGAGGGGGGGTTGCAGATTTAATTTCAGAATTCCCTGAGCATGCCAATTTTGATCTCTACTGTGACAATTTATTTACTTCTCTTGCGCTCCTACGTGATTATTTGTCTCAGAAAAGTTTTGTGCAAGAATCGGATTAAAAAATGCTCATGAACTAAAGTTACGTTGGTCAAAAAAGAAAAGAGAGGAAGTTTTGAATAAATGTCGATGACAGGTAAAATAATATTACGTTGGTTCGGTGGAATAATAGCAATGTCCTAACTATTGCATTGAATCTTCATGGAGTTTATCCTATTGTAAAGGCTAAGCGATTGTCCAATAGCGAAAAGAAAGTAATTGAAATTGATGAACCAAATATATATGGTTGCTCAGTACAATCGTTGCATAGGGAAAAAGATCCCATGCATCAAGTATCGGGAACTACCGGTTTTTGATCCACTCTGAAAAATGGTGGTAGCCGCTCTTCATTTTTATTTTAGAAGCTGCTGTACAAAATGCATTGAGCTCAAGAGTACCGGATTGAGTTAGGTATTATGGGGCTAGTTGTTATATCTGTACCTCAGAACCAGACTAACGTAAGTCCATTTTCGTCATTTTTCAGTAGAAGGGAAAAACGATGTATTCGACAATCGTTTTTCCCCTCTACCGAAAAATGACGAAAATGGACTTACGTTAGTCTGGTTCTGAGGTACAGATATTGCTTTAAATAAGACTCAGGTAAGATGTGCCCATTGAAGTAAGAGAGCTTATCGGAATGCAGCAAATGCAATACGTAGGTTTGCAGAACAAATGCTTTGCTGACTTTCATACTCAACAACACCAATATTTCCTTGTTCTCTGAATCTACTTCTCAGTTTATGTTAATTGCTACTTTTATTTCTTCTTATAAATTGTCATTTTCAATATTACATCGTAGGCAGAAAAAAAAATTTGGTAAAAAAGTATGTACCCTCTGGTGCCTAGCGTCCCTTTTTAGGGACGATTTTTCTTTCTTAAATAAAAAATTTATTTTTTACATGATAATTTTTTAACTATTTTTCCCGTCCATCAAACACTATTTATAACCAGTAAACAAAGTATCGTTGAAAAAGAAAATGTCCAGGCATTAATGGGTTAAGTTCAGGATCAACATTCAACTTAAATTCCCCGCAGACGCTAATGTTAATTTTTTTTTTTCTGAACGGTTCAATATTAAACGAAAAATGGTTCAAATCAAAAAGCGAAATATGGGAATGTATGGGAAAGCCTCTTCGAGATTTTTCAAACAAAAAAAAAAAGTTAATTCCATTCGGATGGTTCACTCAGAAGTTATTAGGTGGGGAAAGGTTGCTTGAACGGTTCAATGTTGAACGAAAAAATGTTCAAATTGAAAATTTAAATGCGGTAATGAAGTATCCTTGCTGAGATCCTTCGAACAAAAAAAAAAAGTTTGTTTAAATCGGACTGTTCACTCAAAAGTTATTAGGGGTGACAGCTTGCTTGAGCAGTTCAATGTTGAACGAAAAATTGTTCAAATCGGAAATGTAAATACGGAAATGAGGTGTCCTTGATAAGATCTTTCTAACAAAAAAAAAGTTTGTTAAAATCGGATTGTTCACTCAAAAGTTAGCATCGCGGGACAGGTTGTTTGAACGGTTCAAAGTTGAACCAAAAATTGTTCAAATCGAAAAATCAAATATGGGAATGAGCTGTACTCGCCGAGATCTTTCGAACGAAAAAAAAGTTTATTCCATTCGGACGTTTCACTCAAAAGTTATTTGGTGGAGAAAGGTTGCTTAAACGGTTCAATGTTGAACCAAAAATGTTCAAATTGAAAATTTAAATACGGTAATAAAGTATCCTTGCCGAGATGCTTTGAACAAAAAAAAGTTTGTTTAAATCGGACTGT
>JAXGGA010025703.1:0-10269 GCA_038373865.1 Uloborus plumipes
GAAAAAAAAAATAGTTTTCCTTTCTATTGCATCATTTCATATAATCCCCTTCTTTAATTCCTCACTTCTACTAATCAAGCATGCTCAAATGCATCAAGAACATATAGCTACGAAATTAATACTCAATTCTGAATAGTATGACTTATGTTGTGTATAAATAAATATTAGTAGCATCTTTCACATTCTAAGTCATGAAATAAATATCTTTAGCATAGAGTACAGATTTAACTCACTAAAATTTATCACAGGAAAAAGCAGAGTTTTGACAGCAGAGTAGAAAAAATTCAAAAAGCAAATCAAGATGTCCCAACAAACGTGTTATGGGTAAGAAAAAGAAAATAATTCATAATTAATATTTTTTCAAGGTATAGATTCTCCTCAAATTTATTTTTCAAAAGATAAATATATAAATAAAACAAAAAAATAACATGCTGTATTGAAATTATTTAACTCTACTGATACAATTCTCGACATATATTTAATTTTCTCCCCTATGAATCACATATATCTAAATGTTAAAAATGCATAGTTTATAGTTTCACTTTTAAAAAGTGGAACAATTTTTCTTAATATTTAAACACTTGTTTGTTTCTCTTTTTTTCCAATGTTTATAATCCTTGTGAATGAGTATTCTCAAAAAGCAAAGAAAAAACTACGTTTCCGAAAAAGCAAACTGAAAATAATTTAATTTCCTAAGCATTATTCAATTAACTACGCTTAATCAATGAAAGTGTACTTTTATTGAAACCATTTTTCGAATTCAATAACATTCCCATATAATTTTAAGTAAGAGCGGGAGAAGAAATCAATAAAAAGAAACGTTTAAGAAAAGGAGCGGAAATAAAAAGGATGCTTACTTTCAATTTGGTTCTGAATAGCATCACCTTGTAGCATGGCAAACCTCTCTAGACATCTCATCTCCATTAATCATTGATTCTTTTAAATTATAAGGATAAATCTTTTCTCTCAAGCGGGAGAAAACGAAAGGAGAGACTATTTCCCATAGCAGACTAATAGACTAGAGTTCAATTCCACTATGTGTAAAAATTGTTTCGATTTCACTGAGGTCCTCTCTTTTTTTTTTTCTTCGGAGAAAGAGAGTAATACGGAGGAGCGAGAGAAAGAAAAAGTTGGAGAGAGGGATTTTCGAGCGCCAGATAATGCTTCGCAATGGCGTTTGCAGTGCGGCCTCCGATCCCTCGTAAGTTGGCCGCTTTTATTGTTTTTAATCCAATGCTTGGTTTCTCCGCGCATGGCAAAAGGCAGGAAAGCGCTCGCATCGCCCTCTACCGGCTGCAACTGATGTTGAGGAATGTTGGAGTGAGGAGATGGGAGGAACAAGCTCAGCAAGAGCATTTATTTGTGCCGCTCACTATTCGATCTGAGCAGAATTCTCTCTCATCTCTCTCTATCTCTCTTACTCATTCAGTGTTTGGTGGAAAAATACTGCATTCAGTACGCGGAACAAACAATTGTTTTGCTGCACTGTAAACAATGAATGTTATTTTTATAGTATAATGCAGCTAATTTTACAGCAATAAACTGCAAAAATTGCTAATTTTACGATAATAAACTGCAAAAATTGCTAATTTTACGATAATAAACTGTCAAACTGCTACTTTTAGAGTACTAAACTGTAAATTGCCAATTTTAGTTTATTACTGTGCATTTTACAGTTTTAAACTGGAACCTCTGCTGCCAGTATTATACTGTTGTTTTTACTGTATAATACAGCTAACTTTCCGGTAATAAACTGCAAATTGTGGTAAGAAACTGTAAAACTGCTGTTTTACAGTAATAAACTATAAAATTGCTAATTTTGCAAATTATTACTGTGAATGTTACAGTTTTAAACTGGAACCTCTGCTGTCAGTCTTATACTGAAAACACAACAGTTTATTTTTTGCAGTGTGGACCTCAATGAAAATATTTTTTTTTTTTTTCATGAAAAGTTTGAAGAGAAAATATTCCAATGCAGTAAACGTCGGTAAACTGAATCAGTGGTTCATTGAATCAACCACTGAAATAAGTCATATTGCCCAAACGCAGAATAAAATCCAGTTTATTTGCATCAACCGCTTTATTGAATTAAAACTGTTTAGAATAAACGGGATTCATGTAAGCGATAGCCACAGTATTGCCAAATTCCCATATATTCGGGAATGCTAGAAGAAATATTAGTAAGTGATCGCCAAATTGCAGGACCAGGTCCCCCAGGGCGGCTAAAATTATCTTGGCGACTACTTATTTCAGAATGAGGGGGGGGGGGAATCCATTACTAATGCATTTTTTGATCTATCGTAATTTTAATTTTTCTTTTGTAAAATTTCAAGTAAGGTGTTATTTTACAAGTAATGCATCAGGAATTCTCAAAATAAGGGAGAAGTTTCGTTCTTAAACACTAATAATGGTTTGGAAGGCTTTCTAGGTTTTTTTTCAATTTCAGATATGTTTGAATTGCTATTATTTTTTTATTTAAATCAACAAATTATCCACTTTTCAACTATAAAAACCCTTATAGAATTAAACTCAGAATTATATTTCTAAAAGTTACATTGAGGAAAAATTACCCCATCCTGATCCCCAAAATGACTGGTCTGAGGATAACCAAAAAGTCACTCTTTTTGAAGGTGTGAAAAAAATATTACGCAACGAAGCATTAATGTGTATAATGCACGGCAACGACTTAAAATGGCAAAAAGTACATCAATGGTAACAGTTTACTAGCGTTGGTTGATGAGTTGATGTATGTACGGACAACAAATAACTATCTAGATAATGGTTATGCGAAGTTTTAGTACTCTAAACACATTACATTTTATCCTATGGATGAAGGTGAGAGATTTGATAATGAGTCCTCAGATTCTCCAGCAATTTTTCTCTTAAAAGGTGATTTAATACTAATAGCAATATGCATCGATATGCCATGAGCTTATTATTAAATTTGAAAGTAGACAAAATAACCTTAAGTCTGGCATTTAGTATTTTCCAAATTTTATTTTATGGCGATAATGTTTATCGTGCGAGAAGCTATTTGGAAATTTTTTACTTCTGTAGCACTAATGGGTTGCTTTTGTATGAGAAAAGTAAACACTTTCACCATTTCTTAAACATTTTGGATGAGGACGAACGAACTGTATTCATGCTATTTGGATGAAACAACTAAGAAAATATTGCCCAAGATATAGTAAACATTATTTAAAGTAAGAGAGGGAAAGTAAAGAAATAAATATTTCAGCATTTCAGAGTTTTTATACCACCATCAACCCGCACTGCAAAACAGCCTTTGTTGAAAATAAATAAAAACATCTGTGGTTTTAAACGAATAATTTTTCATTCATCTGATTTATAGTAACCGAAGGGAATTTTTTAAAGCTATTATTTATTTATTTTAATTATTATTTTGTTTTAATGAACATGGTTTTAAAAAAATACATCTCAGATAGTACATCAGATGTAACATTGCAAAAAGAATATTTTAAAATATATCCCCCCCCCCCAGGCTAACTACACGATGTCTTAAGCAGGGACGTCATTTCAAGTTTTTCCAGAGGAGGGAGGGGGGGGCAAAGGGTGAAAACACAATGTAATTTCATCGGAAAACAGCAAAATATGTAAATACATTGATTTCTTCTTATATGTAAATACATTGATTTCTCAAAGCCAGGGGGGGGCAATTGACCCCCGCCCTTCTTCCTCCCCCTCTAAATGACGGGCCTGGTCTTAAGGAACACAGATTGGATGTGATAAGAATTATTAATAAAAATATGTTTTTCAAACACTTTTACTTGAAAAATGATATGTAATGTAGCCTCAAAATGTGCAAAAAAAGTCACATCTGCTCTTAAATATTCTTTAGCCTTTTCGACAATATTTCACTGTTTCATCAAATTCCTTACAAAAATGTTTTGCTTTTCCCTATATCTGACACTTATTTTTGGCTACATAAAAGAGTTTTGAAATTTGTTTCCCCTCTCATTATCACACACACGTATATGCGTATTACCAAATAAACTAATGTTTCAGCAGATTACCGCGTAATATTTAACCTAAAATATTTTTATTGGCAGCATCACACAATTAGTATCATCATAGTTATTATTTTCCGACAGATTTCCCTTAGGATAAATCGGGGTACCACGCCCCATCTAAGAGGAAACATTTATAAAAACTTGCTGTGTTCATGATACATTGAAAATATTGTCTAACATATTTTTATGTAGGTTTAGATGCGCATTAAATCGATCAGCACTAAAAGATACGAAAAAAAAAAAAATAATAATAATAAACAAAATTGTTATTAGAGGTAAATTACCCTGGCAGCCAGGCAATTCGCCCCACTTCATTAGGATATATTCTCCACTTAAAATGAAATTATATACATTTTTTTATAATTGCGAAAATCTGTAGCAGTTAGCTAAATCAATACATATCACCACATGTGTAACATAATAAAAGTTAAAATTTACTTTAAATTATAAAAATGAGATTTTATATAATTTTGTCTTATCGTCACTGCTTTTATCCATTTTTTTTTTAAACTTTTCGCAGCCATTTCATCTTTGATTGTATACGTTGCAAACTTATGGTGTAACTATCCGAACAAATTTTATACACTTATGTCTAATGTTGGAATATCTCCATGTTTCTCAAGTGGGCTATATAGCCTTTTTTGCATCCATCTGGTCTAGAGGTCAGAGAAATATGACACTAGTGAAGAGGTTCCGGGTTCGAATACCGGCTCGGACATTGATAATTTTTCTCTCTCCTGTCCTTTCTTTGCGTGAATGTGTCGTTGTGCTGTGAATGATTGCCTACCCTATAAACGGGTCCTTATGGCTTGTGTGTATTGTGGAAGTCGAACTTCGCATCAAATTACGGTACAGTTGGAAATGGGAAGAAGCGCACCCCAAATTGCCATCCAAGCTGGCACAAGACACCAACAACAAATAATCTTTTTGATATGGCCCCACCCCCTAGTGTTAGAACAGAAAGCTCACATGACAGCAATTTACGTTAACAGCCTTTCTTATGATAAAGTTTACAAATACCTTTGTGCTATTGATGCAGAGAAAATTACAACATTAAGGAGGCACAATAAGCAGGGATACTGCAGACACGTGTTTCGGAGTTACAAGGAACGCCTTTTTCAATGTAAAAAAAATTTTGAGCTTATGGATGCACAGACATCCGACGAAAGCCCAAGGCTTTTGTCGGATGTCTGTACATCCATAAGCTCAAATTTTTTTTGCATTGAAAAAGGCGTTCCTTGTAACGCCGATACACGTGTTTGCTGTATCCCTGCTTATTTGTGCCTCCTTAACGTCGTAATTTTCTCTGCGTTCTTATAATGTTCTCTTACTGTTTAGTCGGAAAAATCAACTGGACAATAGAACAGTCATTGTTTATATTAAGGTTTCTAAAAGTACTAAATTTCATCACGTACCAAAAAATACCACTTCCCTTTAGGTCTCCTTTAAAATCGTAATTATGGGTAGAAATCAGTGGAAAATTACTATACGTAGTTCCAGCTACTTTACAAACCACTACTTCAGAAATAAATGATTACCGTAAAATGGGGTGAATCGGAACACTTTTCAGCTTTAATTGTAAAAAAAGTAGTTAAAAGATTTTTTTTTTAATTTGATTATCTGGGTAAAAACTTCGGCCCTGCTTTGCTTTTGATATTCCAAGCAAAGACAAAACATTTCGAACAGTTATTATTTATATATATAGGAATTTAGGGGTGTTCCGAATCACCCCGCAGATAGGGATCAATCGAAACGCATGTTAAAGTTTTTATTTTTTTCAATTTAACCTATAACAGGTCTCACAAACATGAGTGATATTGATGGGGGAGAATAAGAACAGATAGTTACTGTTAAATAAAAGTTCAATTTCTATACCAGTAAACGTTTATAATTTATCAGAATTAAAAATAATTTTGAACTTATGAAAAATTAAAATTAATTTTAAGAATTGCTTTTGAATTAAATTACAAAACTGTAACATCAATTGAAGTCACCCATATCGTCCACAAATATGTACTTAGCCTTAAAACTCGCAGTTGTGGCTTGACTTAAGTTTTTTCATAACCTCTTCTGGGATGAACGCTGAAATTTCTTCAGTTTCTTGAAATCTCTGGGTTTTGAGGATTGTTCTGTAAGATTTTCTCACTTATTCATCACTGTCTGTGTACTGAACTTATGCTACATAAAGTCTGTATGACTTTCTCCCATGTATTTTAGGCAAAAAAAAGTCTCCTGGAGCAAAAATCTTTTTAAATCTGCAACTTTCTGTCATTCTAAGATCTAGTTGCTCACGAGAAGAGATAAACAGTAATAAATCCTTGTTCTTGTCTTGACTAGAAGAGTTGGATATAGAATCATGATTTTTCAAACAGTGTCCTTTAAATAAGTTTGAACCGGAACAACAGAACCAAGTATTTCGATACACCCCGGAAATTTTTTTCCTATGTCATTTTTCAGAATTCTTCATTTTTACGACAAATTTAAAAAAAAAAATGTTCGGATACATGCATAATTGAAGCATACCACTCTCAGGTTTGAATTATAAGAAGGTTTGTACTTACATATGAAGTTTTGCAGTCTATGAAAACGTGATGTTTTCTAGCATTCCAAGTGCAGCCAGGGCCGCCGTTGGGGGGGGGGGATACTGGACCTCCAGTACCGGGGCTCGGAGCTTTGGGGGGCCCGTAAGGTTATGAACATGTTTTTTCAGTAATAGTGTCAATAATTTCATCAAAAAAAAAATCACTTTCCATTACCGATTTTCAATATGAAACAATTGCTAGTACAAACACTAATAAATGAAACACGCTTGCGCAAAGGAAAACATGCCGCTTTTTAAAATCATCTGGCGATACAAATAACGTGAAAATAAAATCAGACGTACACTTTCGTAACTAAAAAAACAAAAGTTTTTCTGTGAATTTTTTTTTCTGTTTTTTTTTTGCAATTGCAAATGTGCTGAAACGATGGTATGAAAATACGTAATTTGGGGGGGGGAGTGCAGGGGGGCCCGGCATTAAAATTGGTACCGGGCCCCATTGCTGGTAGAGGCCTGCGTGCAGCCTTCCTTATAAGCCAGTAACGTTGCCAGATTGACAAAACTAATTTTTTCCTACTTCCTATGATCTTACCTTTCTAAAAAAAATTAAGGGCGAATAATACCCAATAGTATATTTATGAAGAATTTCTTTGTACGGGCGGGAAGTTTTGTTCCGATAGACCCCGCTGTTCTTATGCACCCCATTTTACGGTACCAATGCACTTTGTGGGTGTAATTATGAAAAGCAATATCTGGGGCATTTCACCAGGTGGGGAGTGTAAACCTGAATTAATATGGATTTTTTCATGTAAAATACAATAATGTTTTGTCAATTACTATTTTCAAAAAGCAAATTTTTTTCTAAAAATAAATCGACATTTTAAGATTCTGAAAAGAAGAAAATGTCACCTTCCCCTATTTATAGAAGTAAAGGCTACATAAGTCAAATATTTTTTTAGCTATTCTTATAATTCTTACCAAAAACTCTCTGGATATTGAATATAAAAAAATGACTTAAATGTCGCCGAGCAAGTTTGAAAAAAAGCCAAATGAATATATATATATATATATATATATATATATATATATATATATATATATATATATATATATATATATATATATATATATATATATATATATATATATATATATATATATATATATATATATATATATATATAAATATATATATATATATATATATATATATATATATATATATATATATATATATATATATATATATATATATATATATATATATATATATATATATATATATATATATATATATATATATATATATATATATATATATATATATATATATATATATATATATATATATATATATATATATATATATATATATATATATATATAAATATATATATATATATATATATATATATATATATATATATATATATATATATATATATATATATATATATATATATATATATATATGGATGGTAATTGCCAGCTACTTTTTACAATAGGGGTTCCAAAGTGGATGCTGTAGCACTCTGAGTTACTTCAGGGAGAGGCGAAGGGCATCGCGAAGTGACCACGGTATCAATAGGTACTCTATCTAGAGTGTCATAAAAAAATTCTAAATTATCAAAGGGTGTTGTGGTTCAGAAAAGTTTGGGGAACCAATGTTGTAGAAGGCTAAAGAATCGCTATAAAAGAGATAAAAGGCATTCTTAGAAACAGTTTCGGCAAAAAAAAAAAAAAAAAAAAAAACGTAAAGAATTATTCTAAGTGGTACGATATAGGAAAAATATTACGACTGGTCACATTGAAAAGATGCAAATGAACTACAGCGGTTTATGATGAAGTGATGAATAATGTAAGAAAGTAAAAATTTAGAAATACTTCATTGTATATATCTGTACCTCAGAACCAGACTAACGTAAGTCCATTTTCGTCATTTTTCAGTAGAGGGGAAAAACGATGTATTCGACAATCGTTTTTCCCCTCTACCGAAAAATGACGAAAATGGACTTACGTTAGTCTGGTTCTGAGGTACAGATATTATACTGCATTGAGAAAAAAGAAATTCGTGAGATATTGATTGTTAAAATTTTAAAGATTATTGTAATTCAAATAATTTAAAAAAATGATTTGTCATGAATATATCAGTGCAATGTACTAAACGATTAACCGTTCAAAAAAAAAACGATTGTTCATCTTTTAGGAGATAGTATTGACAGTTCATTTTAAGAATTCGGTCTTTTAGACCTGTTCGTTCCTGAACGACACACCCTTAGTTTTTACCGATCCCGATCTAAACTACAATAGAGCCCGCTTATTAGAATATCGGTTAAAAAAATATCCCACTTAATATAATAAATTTTTAGTATACCAAATTACTATAATGCAGTATTTTGATCCCGAATAATGGAATATCCCGCTTATTAAAATAGATTTTCGTGGAAAAATGGCTATTCCATTAAGCGGGCTCAACTGTACATGAGCTAATTTTACATCTTTGCTTTTACTGCCATCTTGATATTCCTCAAAATATTCAACAATCTTTTTTTTTCCGGAAAATTCACTTGTTGTGACTTCTAGTTCTGAATAAGTTAAGCCATTATTACACAATTTTCACTAATGATAATGCATTTGTGCATTGACCAACACTAAGTACATTTCCAATGCCATATCTTCGATTTCCTTAGGGTAAATCTTGAAATAGCTACCCCTATCCTTTAAGTTTTTATACATAGTTTCAACGGAAAATAAATTTAAAGAATCGCAGAAATAGAGAGAATTTGCTGCCCCAAGAAGCTGCTCTGTTTCTGTTCCCCCTAAATCCGGCACTGACTTTTTCTCCCAGTTTAATACAAATGTAAATTAATAATTGAAGGGGCACGTGGATAAAGGTGATATGTGACAATTTTTGAAACTTACTTTTTAACATGGATGAAGGTGATAAGTTCATCCATATCATGTCCCTTTAGTCACAGAAATGGTTGGTAACTATGAATATGACCCCGTTTTACCCGTTGAGAGAAATCCATTAAAAAAAATAACACATTTTTTTCTTTTTTTTTTTTAAAGCTTTTTCTAGAAATTTAAAAAATTGTCACATATCACACATCCACTTGCCCCTTCAATTACAGTAATAGCATCGTTTTAAATGAGAAAGGAGTATTTTCTGAACTGTTTATTTTAGTTGGCTCACATCTTTAACTTAGTGCTTCTTTCTTTTTTCTTCGCATATACTAACGTCGTCTCGTCTCGTCAGTATTATACCCATTTCATCTATTCGTTGAATAATATCCAGACTGCTGTTTACTTTCGGCGGCAGATCTGCAGACGACAATGGCCGTTTTTAGCGCTAATTTTCCCTCCCTCGGCAATCATTCCTGAATACTTTTAAGCCGAAATGCCCAGAACAATAAGATCTCGCTGAACGCTGTCACGCAAATTTCCATACTTGCAGCATATGATTAATTTTCTTAAAACGCTTGGAAATTTATCGTTGCTTTAGTTTTTTTTTTCCTCCTTGATTACAGCAGTTGAAGACGTAGCTCTTCTATATAATTATTTGAACTTGAATTTCCGCAGCTTTCAGATTCAGTAATATATACTTATGAACAGGTTCCTCAAACCCCTGGCTCCAGGTCATCAATATGACTGACTAAAAAGGGAAAAAGTTTTGGATCTTTCAGGATGAGAGAAAAA
>JAXGGA010025704.1:0-10269 GCA_038373865.1 Uloborus plumipes
TAATTACTAAAATATATGAATTAAAATTACTCCTAAATTAGGGTGTTCACCACACACCCCCACCTTCCCTCCTTTTTTCTTTTATAAATTTTTATTTCCAATTAAGATAACTAACAATGTGTTAATAATATTATTGACACGAAAATGAAAATTGGTTCTAAGAAATTTGATAAAATATTGAAATTATTCTGTGAAAACTAGTAAAATGGAAAAAAAAATCTCCCAGAAATAAATTACTTACTATTTCTAAACTTGGAATTGTAAGAGAGATAAAAAACAGTGATGGTGAAATTGGTAGCAGAAAAACAATTGTCCTTATAATTAATCGGCTCAACCGATTAATCGGCCGATTATCAACAGCCGATTAATCAGTAATCGGCCACTTTGCTTATCGGTGCATCCCTAGATACCAGCCGATCAAAGATCCACCGTCTTGATTAATGGGGACTGGGGGACGTTAAAAATGTCGTGGTCACAAAGTCCTCCAAGTGAAACGATACCTCTGGGAGTGCTGGGCCAAGGGTTTGCTCGACCCTTGGTTCTGGTTCAAAAAGAACAGAGCGCCCTTCAGGGCCCTATCCAACCACGAGTTGTGGTAGGTACGGGGGTCCCTGAAGTGTGTGAAATTTATAAAACTTTATTAATTAATTAAATGTAGTACACTTCCAGCTCGCTCATACTTTCCAGGGACTGCAATTTCGTTCTTATTAGAGCTCATCAGTTCAGAAGATGTAGTAACGGAACTGAGGGCAGAAAGTATCTCATAGAAGCTAAGAGTGCCAAACACATCTTAGCTACTAGTTTGTTTCGCATTTTTAGCCAGTATGAGTTATTTTCTGCCTGTTCCTAACTGATGAGTTCTAATAAGAACGAAAGTGTTGTGTCTGGATGGTATGATCGAGCTGGTGGTGCTTTACATGTAATTCTGCCTTAGCCCCGGATTATGGGCGGTAACTTACTGCTTTACAAATTGAATTTAGCATGGATTTGGGTTGATCTTTATTTTCTCTTTTTAACCCCCGACACACAAAGGGGGGTTATGTGTTTGACGTGTATGTGTATCGGTCGATCTGTGTATCTGTCTGTGGCACTCTGCACCCTAAACGGATGGACCGATTTTGAATTTTTTTTTGTTCGAAAGGGGAGTTGATCGAGAGTGTTCTTAGCTAGGTTGCGGCTTCGGATGGTATTACTTAACGAAGATATTAATTAAAAAACCTTTGAAAGGTTTTTTGGGACTTTAGCATTGAAAGCATACTTCAAAACTTAAAAAAAATGGCACCAAATGAAAGAGAAAAAATTTCTGCGTCTGATACGATTTAATTGGATCTTCCATGTTCTATAGAACGCGAGTTATAGCGCTTTTTAGTAAATGCAGCTTAGCCTTTGTTCACGCCGCGATCGGAACCGTTTTTATTGTTGGCAGACAAGGAAAGCAAACTCTCATAATTTATTAAAATGTTTATCAGTTACCAGTTTCTATTTTTTTCCAAAAAAAAACTTGAAATTGATTTTATAGTTTAAGGCTTAGTCGGGGTTTTTTAAAATTTATAATTTTAGTTTTAAATTGTAAGTGTTTCAATTGCGAAAAACATACTTAAATATTTTTCCCATTAGGGTCACACGAAAATTGTCTACTAACCGAAACTGATGCTGAATATTTTCACAAAACCTTCAACTACTCGAAATTGTTAAGATGACTTATGCCTCTCATTGTAACCATGAGAGACATTTTTGATACATAAGCATAAATGTTTTTTTCCTGATCGCTTATTATTAATTCCCTATCACAACACATTTCTGAAGACCTCTTTGAAAGAGCTAATTTTAATGTATGAGAATGCTTTTATTTATTTTTTATCAAAGAAAAGGAAATTTATGTTAGGAGTTCGGCTTTGATTATGTCTTTCGTGCATTTTGGACTTCCTTTTCGAGCTCAAAGTTAAACAAAATATATGACAAAGTATACAACTTGCAGCAAATAAGCATTTTTCACAAAATGCGGTGCAAAACGACTCCCTTTATATATATATATATATATATATATTTTTTTTTTCTTTTAACGACTTGAAAAATTCTTTAATTTACTTTTTTTCAGCTAATTTTTTTTATGAAACTGTTTGCAAAAATATATATTATATCTATATTTTTAACAATTCAGTATCTTTAAATTATAAAAGAGAGTTTTATTTGTTATTGTTATTTCTTTCGAGAATTCTAAGATTAATTTCCTATTGCAGTAAAACTCATTTGTAATGATTGATCGATATTTCTCTTTACTTAGCTTCATATACATTCATTTGTTGCAGAAAACTTTATTCGGTTTTAGAGAAAAAGATTTCATTCTTTTAAATATTTTTTTTTTCATTTCTGAAATGGAAGTAATTAGCTTTTCTTCCAGATTTTTTTGCTCCCTCGGGTCTATTTTTCAGGTGGCTGAATAGGGAACTTTTTTGTTTTTTTTTGGCTTCAAAAAACTTTTTTTTTCATTTTAGTTTGCGATAGGCATCTTCAAGATTTCTCGTAAGGAATGAAACTTTGCCAACGGCACACTATATAGATGATTTAAGATCGAATTCCAAAGAAGTGTTCTTTTGGCGTTCGGATAGTAATGGAACGATTTTTCAGGAAAACCCGCTTCGTGTAATTTCTGAAATTTAAGTATTGTGGCGGTGTTGTTTTTCTCCAACACCTTTTCTAACACTAAGAAATATTTTGCCGGCGGACACGAAAGAGTGAATTTTTTTGCCAGAACAGTGTTAATTGCTTTTTGTCAACTTTCGTTAGCACAAAATGTAGTAATTTCGCAAATTTTGACATTTTTTTTCTAAATGAAAATATCTCGGTTAGAGAATTTATCTATAATAATGCGATTATAGTGTGACATTTTCTCCAACTGCCCCCTTCTAATACAAAGATGATAGACTTTTTAGTAAGGCCAGATGATTTGCAATTGGCACCTATATATAATTTGTAATTGGCGTTTATATGTCAAGCGACATGACAAGTTTCATAAAAGAGGAAATAATTCCACCATATGAGGCCAAAAAAAGAGACAACATTATAGGAAATCATTCTAAATTTATCGTCTGCCAGATTTATTTTGCTGCGGTGTAATTTATTTCAATATAAATTGCAGTAAATAGCTTGAGCAAAATAATTAATTTTTTAATTTATCGTTTTCTGGTTACAGTTTGTTGGTGGTTATTGATTTCATTATTATTATGAAAAACAACGTGCAAAATTTTGATGTCTATTACTAGATACAACTAATAATCGTTTTAGAATTAGTTGAATTTAAAAGAAAAAAGTGCTAAAAATATTTTTTCACATTATTTATTTTTGGAGCGTAATTTACAGCAGTAACTGCTTTTAGTCGGCAAAAAGTAACAAGAAGTTCTGTCAAGAACTAAACGAGCCTACTTTCCAGTACACCGATATCGGCATTGTAGCATCTGATCAATATTCTCTTGATTATCTGAAACTGAAAATTATGTCAAACATACCTCTATAGCACTTAAAGCTAATTTCTAAAAGCAAAATATACCCCTCTCAGATGAAATAGACACGTAAAAATTAAATAAACGAGTCAATTAAGTTTTGTCGCACCTTTTAAAGAATGTAACTGTTATAGTTCTTCCGTAGAAAAATTCCACAATCGTTTTCAAAAGAAAAAAAATAAAATAAAAGTATAAAGAACTTCAAAACACATTTTATCAAAGAAAGAAAAAAAAAACTCGTTCGTTAATAAAATGTCTTGAATTTCATTTTTAATCCGTTGCCAGTTGTTAAATATAAATAAAGAATAAAATGCTCTCGTGAATAAAAAATTTTTGTTAGCAAAAAAAAAAATCGTCTGCCAAAAAAAAAAAAAAAAAAAAAATTATAATAATAATAAATTAAACAAAACAAATAAATAAATAAACAAAAAATCGTCTGCCCAGTCAGTCATTTTTTTCTGAGCCTGCATTTCCGCCATGTTTGCGGAGTCGGAGTCGGAATCAGAGTCCTCACAGAAGATTATTCAGAAAAGTACTTTACAATACATTATTTATCAAATTCATTTTCTTACAAAGTTAGTTTGAAGGAAATCCGCCTTGAAGTTCAGAATCAACATTCAATTTAAACTTTCCTGTAGGCGCTCATGCTAAATTTTTTTTCTGAACTGTTCATCATTGAACGAAAAATGGTTCAAATTAAAAAGTGAAATATGGGAATGAGTCTCTACGAGATCTTTCGAACAAAAAAAGTTTATTTAATTCTGACGGTTCATTTAAAAGTTATTAGGTGGAGAAAGGTTGCTTGAACGGTTCAATGTTGAACGAAAAAATGTTCAAATTGAAAATTTAAATGCGGTTATGAAGTATCTTGCCGAGACCTTTCGAACAAAAAAAAAGTTTGTTTAAATCGGACTGTTCACTCAAAAGTTATTAGGGGTGAGAGCTTATTTGAACGGTTCAATGTTGAACGAAAAATTGTTCAAATTGAAAATTTAAAAACGGGAATGAAGTATTCTTGATAAGATCTTTCGAACAAAAAAAAGTTTATTCAATTCGGACGGTTCACTTAAAAGTTATTAGGTGGGAAAAGGTTGCTTGAACGGTTCAATGTTGAACCAAAAATGTTCAAATTTAAAATTTAAATACGGTAATTAAGTGTCCTTGCCGAAATGCTTCGAACAAAAAAAAATTGTTTAAATCACTCAAAAGTTATTAGGGGTGACAGCTTGTTTGAACGGTTCAATGTTGAACGAAAAATTGTTCAAATCGAAAATGTAGATACGGGAATGAAGTACCCTTGAAAAGATTTTTCGAACAAAAAAAAGTTTGTTCAAATCGGACTGTTAACTAAAAAGTTAATATCGCGGGGCAGGTTGTTTGAACGGTTTAAAGTTGCACCAAAAATTGTTCAAATCGAAAAATCAAATATGGGAATGAGCTGTACTCGCCGAGATCTTTCCAACAAAAAAAAGTTTGTCCAAATCGGAATGTTCATTCAAAAGTTATTAGGGGGGGGACAGACAGACCGACAGACCGACCGACCGACAGACAGACACACAAATTCCCCATCTCAATACCCTACTTTCAAATTTTTAATTTTTCGATATTCATTTTACCTTTTTATTTTTTTAACTTGGCGATACTTTTTGGACTTGGCGATATTTTTTTTCACTTGGCGATATTTTCTGGACTTGGCGATATTTTTTAGATGCATTAAGCCACTTTTAATACTTTTTTCGTCTTTCTTTTATTTTTAACGGGAAAGTAGGCTAAAAATTCCAAGCTTTATACTCTTTATTGCCCCTAGCCCTACTGTTGCCAATTTTCTATTCAAATTAGCTGTCGGTAGAGGTGCAGATTTTGACAAAGGCTGCCGGAAAAGGTAAAATAAGTCCCACCCACTTTCGTAGACTATGAACTATCCAATAAGACGTCTGCCTTGACCGTGCGAAACTAAAATATTTTACCTCTTTGACTAATTTCTAAAATTATGTGACGCATTGAAGGTAAGCAAGGTGGCGTAATCAAGCTCTAGAATTGATGCCGCAAATGCGACTCCTATTTTTTAATTTTCTTCCGCGTATCACCCCTTCATGAAAATGGACAATTCTAAATAAAAATGGGAGTCAAGTGCCCTCTTTTCAAAGCTAGACCTATAGATCCAGGAGTGAGTGGGTGGCAACCCCCCTCCCCTATGACCCCCGTTGCCTCATTGTGTGGGGCAAAGTGAAAATTTTCCAGTTTTAGCTGATATCACAAATTTAACGCTTAAAATGAAAGATAACATTTTTATGCATGTTCTAATTTTTGAAGACATTGTTCTATTTTTACCTACTGTAATAAAAAAAAGGAAAAACCTATTTATGTGTTTCAAAAAATCTAACTCTTCTTAAATATAAACTTAACTACTTGACTTCCCACGCATTCGCCTACTCTTATTTTGTAGCGAAATCTCATGTGTTTTGTGTATATACGAAAGGCAGTGCATTTAAATATTGCTCTTTAAACTAGTTTTGCATTTATGTATAACACAGTTTTATTGTGGCAAAAGTTATTTATTCAGAAGAGGGAAGTTTTTTATTCTTCCGTAAACAGAATAAGTTTGACTGTGTTTCGCACCTTTTAGTTAGTCCAAAAGCGGATGATAAAACCAATTTGCGGAGCTTTTCTTATTACTTTAAGGAAAAAACTCTTTCCGACGAACTCGTGTTTTCTTTTAGGCGATTTAAGAAACATAGATGTGCTGCACGAAAGCATTCTTTATTGTTAGAAATAAGATTATAGTATTTAAATATTTTATTTGGTAAGATTCTGCAATGAAAGTATTTGTTTTTGTGGCCAATTAGCCTTTTGGTGTCTGCTCCACTTTATTTCCTTACAGGTGGAATTTAACACTTTTTTTTTTAAAGCTTTATTAGAGCCTATGTAAGAAATAAAATATAAAGGACAAGTATTTTATTTTAGTTAGTCTAAATACACTGAAGTGACAAAAGTCATGGGATACCTCTTAATATCGTGTCGGCCCTCTTTTGCCCGGCGAAGTGCAACAACTCGACGTGGCATGGACTCAACAAGTCGTTGGAAGTCTTCTGCAGGAATATTGAGCCATGCTGTCTCGATAGACGTCCATAATTGTGAAAGCGTTGATGGGGCAGGATTTTGGGCACGAACAGACCTCTCGAGGGTGTCCCATAAATGCTCAATGGGATTCATGTCGGGCGATCTAGGTGGCCAAATCATTCGTTGGAATTGTCCAGAATTTTCTTCAAACCAATTGCGAACAGTTGTGGCCCGGTGACATGGCGCATTGTCATCCATAAAAATCCCATCGTTGTTTGGGTACATGAAGTCCATGAATGGCTGCAAGTGATCTCCAAGTAGCTGCACATAAGCATTTCCAGTCAATGTTCGGTCCAGTCGCACTAGAGGACCAAGTCCATGCCATGAAAAAACAGCCCACACCATTACGGAGCCACCACCAGCTTGAACAGTGCCTTGCTGACAGTTTGGGTCCATGGCTTCGTGGGGTCTGCGCCACACTCGAACCCTACCATCGGCTCTTACCAGCTGAAATCGTGACTCATCGGACCAGGCCCCGGTTTTCCATTCATCTAGGGACCAACCGATATGCTCACGTGCCCACGAGAGTCGCTGCAAGCGATGTCGTTCTGTCAGTAAAGGCACTCGAGTCGGTCTTCTGCTGGAATAGCCCAAGAAATCCAAATTTCTCCGCACAGTTCTAGCAGACACGTCCATTGTACGTCCCACATTGATTTCTACGGTGATTTGACGCAGTGTTGCTTGTCTGTTAGAATTTACGACTCTTTGGAGATGTCGCCGGTCTCGATCTTTAAGTGCAGGCGGTCGACCACTGCGCTGTCCATGGTGGGATGTTATGCCTGAAATTTCATACTCTCGGCACACTCTTGACACAGTGGATCTGGGAATGTTGAATTCTCTAACGATTTCCGAAATGGCATGACCCATGCGTCTAGCTCCAACTAACATTCCGCGTTCAAAGTCTGTTAATTCACGTCGTGCGGTCATCATCACGTTAAAACCTCTTCACATGAATAACTTGAACAGAAATGAAAGCTCTGTAAAAGCACTGCGCATTTATACCTGTTCTATGCGATGCTACTGCCATCTGAAAATTTGC
The DNA here is from genome assembly GCA_038373865.1 of Uloborus plumipes. Classification (NCBI taxonomy): domain Eukaryota; kingdom Metazoa; phylum Arthropoda; class Arachnida; order Araneae; family Uloboridae; genus Uloborus; species Uloborus plumipes. The sequence goes on from JAXGGA010025704.1 coordinate 7,660, forward strand.
ATATTGCTATCCCATGACTTTTGTCACTTCAGTGTATATCTATTATATAAAGTAAAAATGAAAAAGTTCCTTATCTTTAATTTTTCTAATGAGCGAAATTACGCACATTTTTCATTTTACAAAGGCGTTTTGAAAATAAAATATAAAGATTATGGATTTAATATTAGATAGTCTAAAAAAGTATGTTAAAGAAAGTTTGAAAATAAAGATAAAAATAACCGGAAACAATGGCCGAGTTAGAAACTAATTTATTTAGAGGGTTAGCAATTTTATTCATTAGAGAGCTTTGATAGCGACTTATTCGATTTTTTAAAAGTGAAATCAGATACATTTCTTATGGAAGGCTATTTGAGGAAGTTTTTCAATTTTACAAAGCAATTTTGACATGCGTCTTTTACTAAATAGCGAATTGTGTGCATATGGACGAAAAGGTAGGACTCCAAATAATTATTTCATTTTCTTATTTATTTTATTGGAAATTATTTTGAATAAAACTATTTTTTTAAATGTAACGAAGTAATGTAACAAAACTTCAGCGGTAATTTCCCTCGCCTTAATATGACGACAAAATTTTGTCGTCTCATTAAGGTGACGGAATACCTTAAATAACAAAAACATTTTACAATTTGATAGCAAAGTTGATTTTACCACAATAGTTGGGAGTCATTCCATAGTGACTAACGTAACATTCAGAGCTAATTTTGTAACTGTGTTTACTTGTAACTTGAAGGATAAAAAATATTTTTTAGTTATGCTTGTGGATTTAAAATGTACATGGTATTTATGTATCATTTCTGCTAAAAACTTAAAACAAAATTACTGACAGTAGATACTTTTTCAACCAAAATAGCAGCGTGACTAACGTAACATCTTTGCAACCCTGAAAATGAATGCTCATGTTTTGAGGCAAAAATTTCTCAAAGTTAGGCTAGTGTCAAAAATTGAATGATATATTTGAAAAATGTGTAAAGTTGGCTTTTAAAAACATAAAACACATTTATTAAATCTTAATTTTTTTAGTCTTAAGTGTCACTTTTGCTCCAGATGGAGTGTGACTAACGTAACGTGACTAACGTAACCATCGAATAACAAGCAGTAAACACACCACAAACTATTTATTATGGCTAATCTCAGTGATAATTACAATAGTTTTTCAATTTTCTTTTACTCATTGTATCATGTTGTATGATTTTTATTTATTTACTTATTTATTTACTTTTTGATACTTTTTTCACTTTGATATTTTTTTTTCTTCGGATGAGGTTGACATTTCTATGGAATGAGGGCTTTAATATTTTGGTACTGGCAGTAAAAGCAACCTTCCATATTAAAAAAAAGAACACTCCGAATCTTACAAACTCCGCAAAAGATCTGCGCGAATCATGCCTTATAATTCAGCTGTGTTTCTACATAGATGATATTCTACCTATATTTACAACTCTTTGGATTTCAAGTTAACTGTGTATAACAAACATTCAACCACGACTGACATAACGGGATTTTGTACCACTCTGTCTCTTTTTGAATATTTCTAGAAACAGTATTTGAATAGTATTTATTGACCCAGCAACGGACGAATCTTATGGGATCCCCCTCCCCTCCTTACAGAACCACTGGACCTGATTTTCAACTGTATGCCTGGTTAAAAGTGTTTCTAAATTACGAGTTATTTCTTTTGCCCTCTCGCATAGCATTAACCTTTTATGCCTTGAATTAATTTGTAATTGAATTTTTATATGTGTTTTTCTCACACTGTGAACAATAGACGTTTTTTTACAGTATTATACAGCTAATTTTGTAGTAACAAACAGTAAAAATAGCTGATTTTACATTAATAAACTGCAAAAATTGCTAATTTTACAGTATGTGACTTTGTTACTCTGCATTTTTAAGTTGGAGCTTCTGCTGCCAGTATTATAGTATTGTTTTAAGAGTATAATACATCTAATTTTGTGGTAATATACTGTAAAATAGAGCTGATTTTGTAACTATTTTTACTTGTAACTTGAAGGATAAAAAATATATCTTTTAGTTATGCTGGTGAATTTACAATATACATGGTATCTTTGTACCATTTCTGCTAAGAATTTAAAACAAAATTACTGGCAGTAGATATTCTTTCGACCAAAATAGCAGCGGGACTAACGTAACATTTTTGTAACCCTGAAAATGATTGCTCATGCTGTGAGGCAAAAATTTCTCAAAGTTAAGAAAGTGTTAAAAATTGAATGATATATTTGAAAAATGTGTAGGCTTTTAAAAACATAATACACATTCATTAAATCTTAATTTTTTTAATCTTAGGTATCACTTTTACTCAAGATGGACTGTGACTAACTCATCGACTAACAAGCAGTAAACGCACTACAAGCTATTTATTATGGTTAATCTCAGTGATAATTAATTTAATTTTTTTAAACTTTTTATGTTGTACGATTTTTATTTATTTATTTATTTTTTGATACTTTTTTTTCACTTCGGTATTTTTTTTTTCTTTGGCTGAAGTTGACATTTGTATGGAATGGCCCTGTAGATGAAAATGCATTAAATAACCTGTGTACAGTGTATAAAATCTTTGACAATCACTGAGACTTAGGCCATAGAACCGGT
>JAXGGA010025705.1:0-10264 GCA_038373865.1 Uloborus plumipes
TAACTTTAAGTTCTCTTCAAATATCTACACAAGTAAAATAAAATATATTTAGCTTTTCTTCAGAGTTCTTGGTATGTGTTTTAATTTGAGTATCGCGTCAAAAGCATCTTTTTTCTTTTCTTTCTTTTTTTGAAGTTCTTTTTCTTTTTTAGAGTAATTCAGGTGAAATTTCAGCTTAAAACCACAGTGACGCCATGTAATGGCAACACTTTTGTAACACTTATAACCAGGGTTCTAGTGGGGCCGGTACACACAGGTACAACGCATTGGACTTTTCCAAGGCGGAACGCCATTCCGCAAGATTATTTCAAGTAATATGGTTTTTATTTGTATTTTTTTGAGCATCCTAACTTCCCTATAAAAACTGATTTTACTAAGTTTTAGTCTGGATCCATCTTAAACGTTACATACTCTTTAAAATGATTTTATGTCATGTAATAAATAGCGTTGTTTAAAGTGTATGAACGAAAATAAATGCAGGGCGAAAGAAGGCATTTTACATTTAACTACTTATTAAATTTGTAGAATGAATGAGTCCGCAGTACTCTGGGAAGCTGTCTTTTAGTTGAAAAAAAAGAGGAGAGGGGTGAAAGTTAAGCCAAAGCGAGAGCAAGGATAATCGTATTTCCACCAATCTTCATCGTTTGAATAAAATATTGCGGTAAATAAGAGCCAGTGGTGGGACGATGTGTGAGGGAAAAGGGTGAGGGGTGTAGAGCGTGCACACGTTAAAACAAATTCTGAGCTTGAAAGAGACCCTAAATTAAAAAAAAAAAAAAATGCAATGTACATATGAGAACTTTTTCCAATTAGAAGGAAATTTTCGTTTTAGTTATTGATTCGGTCGATAGATTATTTTAAAAGTGAGAAAAACTGTTTAGGGACTTGTATTTCAAATATCTCCTGGTTAGTCAAACGTCCCCTCGCCTTCTCTAAAATTATTACTTAAAAAAAAAAAAAAAAGCGAAACTGCGTCTCGAATTTTTTTAATTTCCAAAATGTACTAATATACAGAGTCTTTTAATGCCTCTTGAGCTTCGATCTAAGCAGGCTTTTAAACGAAAAAAAAAATCCAACTAATTTATGAATTGTTCGAAGAGTTAGATTGTTGTGGCTAGTAAAAATGCATTGTTACATTCAAGCATTCTTCCTAACAGTGCAAACAGTTATTGTTGTAGCAATTACATTTCAAAAGAGAAACTGATTTGGGAATAATATTAACCTTGTAAGACTAGGGTGAATCGGGTCCTTTTTTTCCGCTTTTTAGAAAAAAAAAAAAAACAGAATTAAACTTATTTAGAAAAACACTTTATGCTACAGTTAACAACATGCCTTTAGAATTAAGTTTGCGTATAAAATTTGATAATAATTGCAAATATTAGTTAAAGAGGAAGCGGCATACATAGACTTGGATAACTACTTCGTAATATTTAAAAGTGCGACCTATCTTAGACTTTTCACAAAAAATTAAATAATAATAAAAACAGGAACAGTATGAGGCAAGTTAAGTATTTATAATCATTAATTTTATTTTGAGATCATAAAAATCGTAATTGCGATGAAAAGATAGAATGGGGGGGGGGGAGGAGAGCTTAAGATTCATACGCCGTCTTCTCCCTTTTCTGTCTTTGTTCACTTTTTTCCTTATTTTTGTTATTGTCTTCTTTGTCTTGATAGTCAGTATAAATTTGAATTTTTTGCTCTCGGCTATTGCATTTAAATAGATCAATATTTAATACTATCTTCGTTTTGTACAAACTTTTTAATTTTTCGTATTATTGGTAGAGTGGAAGCCATAATACAGGAAAGGAGTCAACAAAACTTTAGCACCACTCAACTGAAAATAAAATATAGTTTTATTATTTTTATATGAGTTCAGAAATTTAGAACATTTGTACATAGTCTTTGTGAATTAAAAAATATATTCAGAGGGGAAATCTGCACCACAGAGCAAAAATTGGAAATTTTATTGAAATCTGCGCTAGTGTGGCACAATCTTTTCATATCATTCTAGAGGAGAAGGATTTGCTTTCGTGATCAAGTCTTGATAAGCTTTTATTGTGTACTGAGGGATGAAAAAACAACAGGGCGCACTATACTTCGGAGAAATATTAAACATAATCCCTGCCGTACAGGAAAGGAATAGGGTGGAGAGGGGAATTAATTATGCTGTACTGTCTGACCTTCTAAGGTAAAACCTTCCGCGCATTTACGCATGCGTCGGGTCTTCTCTGATCTTACCAAACTAGGGGTGTTAGGTAAGATAATAAACAGGGGAAGAATAGTAAAAAAGCATTTTGAACCGTATCAAACAACGTGGAACGATGCTAATTTCAAGTACATAGCTTAGTTGAATATTTCAAAAGGATGAAGTAAATGCAAGCTTTAAATCGAAAACTTTGGAAACTTATCACCCACAACCCATCTACCCTTTTTTAAGTGGAACTGTTCGTGAGTGCTAGGCGCGGTTTTCATGGACAGGCAGTATGTGAGGTAACTTGTACAGAAAGTAGAGAAGGGTCATTTAAGTTTTTTTTTCTGCTTTATAATTCATATTGCTATATTTTTGAATTATTTGCTTTCAAACTTTTTGCTCCGCGTGTGTTTTCGGTATGCTATTTTCGCCACTGATCAAAAGCTATTTTTTACTACCATTAGAGAGAGAGAGAGAGAGAGAGAGAAGAGGTACAGATTCTGAACAGATTCCGAAATACTAGCCAGCGCAGACATAACATTGATCAAAATCACAGATTGATTGACGGAATTAAAATGAAGTGAAATTAAAGCTCAGGGGATTTTATGAGAAATCAGCTAGCGACTCGTACTTCTAGAGTTTTAGGACCTTCTTCGACTCCGATTCCGCGATCTTGCCAGAAACACCGAATCAGAAGGAAAATGAGCTCCGATTCGTGGAATTTTAAAGCCCCCCCCCCCGTCTCCGACTTCTGACTCCGCAGTCTTGGCAGAAATACAGAACCGGATTGAAAATGACGGACTCCGACGCTGGGAATTTTGAATCCTGGGTCTCCCGACTCCATTGTCCCAAACAGGTGCGGATCTAGAGGGGGGTCATGGAGGTCATGACACCCCCCTCAACCGACCAAATATAGCAAAAAAATGCATTTTCGGGACTTATATTACAAAAGAATTGCCAAAAACCTCAATTTTTGAACAAAAGTGCACGTTGACCCCCCCCCCCTTCCTTTCCGAAAATGACCCCCTCCTTAACCAGAAGATGGATCCGGTATACTACGACGGTAATAAACTGCGTTTAAATATTTGAGCAAAATTTCATTCGTTTCAATTTTGTAGCTCTAAATATTTTTCTTTTCTTTTTTTTTTTGACAGGGGGAGAGGGGAAGGGAGAGAAGAAGTTTAAATCTACAAAAAATAACAACGTTATGAATTTGTCTATGTCTATAATTGCCTTCCACTATATTAATCAAGGAGTAAAATAAGAGGCACGCACAGTTGCTTTACCACCAGGGAATCTTAAATTTCTTTGTCCGCCCTGTGCAACTTCTCTATCAATTAAAGAAAGGTATAAAGCAGTGAGTAACCGCCCCTTAGCAAGGGCTAAGGCAGGAACATGCAATACACCAACTCGGCTATTTCGATCCCTGGACTACAGTTTCGTACTTATTATGCACTCATCAGCAACGAATAAGAAAGTAGCCGAGTTGGAGGCAAAAATCCTCTTATAGAGCAAAGAGAGGCAAAAAAAAAAAAAAAAAAAACTGGTAGCTAATGTGAAATTAGAATATCAGCAAGCGACCGCACTTGGTACGGTACAACCCGTAAATTTTAAGGCAGAGCTCGGGTATAAAGCAGTGAGTTGAGTAACCGCCCCTAGGCAAGGGCTAAGGCAGGAACATGCAATACACCAACTCGGCTATTTCGATCCATGGACTACAGTTTCGTGCTTATTATGCACTCATCATCATGGAACACGAAAGTAGCCGAGTTAGAGGCAAAAATCCTCTTATAGAGCAAAAAGAGCCGCAGTTACTTACTTCTTTATACCTGAGCTCTGCCTTAAAATTTACGAGTGGTACCGTACCAAGTGCGGTCGTTCGTTGGTATTCTAATTTCACATTAGCTACCAGTTTTTTTGACTCTCTATGCTCTATAAGAGGATTTTTGCCTCCATCTCGGCTACTTTCGTATTCCATGCTGATGAGTGCATAATAAGCACGAAACTGCAGTCCATGGATAGAAATAGCCGAGTTGGCTGTGTATTGCGTAGAGAGGTACTCTGAGTTTTCTTGAAATAAATAAGTGAGGTTAATATACAATTTTGTGGCTGCGTTAGATGAGTGTTAGGAAAGTTCTGGTCTATTTTATATCGTTTATAATCACACTATGTCTTCAAAAAAAAAAGTTGGGAGAAACAAAGAAAAGCAATATATTTATCAAACAAAGTAAATAAATACTTGTTTCCTAAATTTCTTATTACAATTTTAGGTACGTAAACATTTATAGAAGAAAATAACTTATGCACTTAGCGAAATTGCCAAGAAGACATTTTTCTCTTCTGAAAACATTACACTACACAGTATAACTTTTTCTTTATGTAAATCTTTACAGTGTGTCCAAAAAAAGGATATTTTAATGAATATATGTTTACGATGAGTGATCATAGACTCTTTCTAACAATGACTTAATCTATTCTTTTATTCTTGCTTTTTAAAAATCATGACAACGACTTTTTCCCTCCGTATTGTCTTCCCTTCCTTTATTTTTTCTTATCGTTTTTTCTCCTTTATCAAAGCTCTAAAAATGTTCAAAGAGTTATGAGAGCACAAAGGGGTGAGTTTTTCCCTCCATGAAAGCACGCGACACTTTTCTTTAGGTCTCACAAAAGCAGCTATTCAGGCTGTTTAAAACAACGGACGCTGTGCTTTTTTGTCTTCCCCATAAAAATGCTGTTTTTCGGAGGCTCAACATTTTAATTAAATCGCCCACCGAGCTCTGGATGCTTGTCGAACTAGTGCGGGACAACTCTTCTGACTAATAGCAACTAATATATACATAGTAGAAAAGGGTGTGAGACGTTCTAATTTCCCATTGCAGGCCGATTATTTTTAAGATAATGTACCAATAACTTTTTAGCACTTGTTGCTAATTATTGATTGATTTTTACTTTATTTTGCAATATTTATCTAGTTTTGGGCCTGTTTATTTAGGTTTATTTTAGTGCGTCGTTGCTCGAATTTAACTTATAATTATCGTAAGCAAAAACAAGAAGCTTTGCCCAGGACTAAATGGGCCTCATATCCCGTATATCTTAATATATAAAAATTACGTGTCCCTGTGTTTGTGGCCAATGGACTCCTCAGCTACTGAACCGATTTTAACCAAATTTTGTACGCAGTTTCAGTTTGGTCCAACTTAAATGATAGGATAGTTTTTATCTCAATGTAGGACCGCAATATATTTTTTATTGCAAATTATCTATTTAGCTACCAGCTTTTCTGTATTCTTGGCTTCTATAAGATAAAATCTGATGCTGGGTTGTCAGTTGCTTCGGAAGCAAAAAGCAATAGTGGTAACGATGAAGGATGTCGAATCGGTTTCTGGCATATTCATCCCGATTCTCTTAATTTAAATTGTGCGTGTAAGTATCATTAAATCAATATTCGGAAAAGTATTATTTGCTTACTTCTCCTTTACTTAATTCAATTTATTAAAACAGTTTAGATACTTAACATATGCTATTTTGTATGTTTTAAAAATATTTTTCACTCATGTTTAGGTACAAATATTTTTTTAGGAAAATTATTTTAGTGAAAATTATCATACCTTTTTCGAGCTTTGAGTTATAAAATATTCATATTGTTTAGTGATTTTTATGTCAGTTGTATTTAGACAAAGAAAGGCTCACTGCATTATGTGATCTTTTACCTATGTAATATTTAAATTTTTAGTGATTTAGTTCAGAATTGTATTTGCTAAGCGTATCCATCTGCAGCAATAAATTTGCAAATTATCGTTCAACAATACATTTGGTATTTACTATTCAAAAAACAAATTCTTAGGAGGGAAAATGTACTGTTTTATGGAGCGAAGATTAAAATTATTTCTATACACACAATTTTTACCGTCACATTACTTTGTAACATAAATATACACCTCATAGTTTGCGATTCAAAATTCGACTGCTTCGTAAATATCGTACCTTTTCGGGTTTTTAAGTTATACTATATATTTTTTTTTTTTTTTTTTTTTTGTGATTTTGTATTTCAATTGTATTGTCATAAAAAAAGGTTTTACTGTAATTTGTGAACTTTTACCTGTGTAGTATTAAAATTTGGAGTGATTTTGCTCAGAATTGTATTTTCTAAACGTACCTCTCTGCATTCATAAGTTTTCAAATTATTCTAATTAACTAAAATTTTACATTTTTTGTTGATTTTTTGTTTCTAGCAAACTTAGGAAATTTTTTCTCGATTGTTTTCATATTTTGACCTCAAATTCATATTTATATAAAGTTGATCTCTATAAGGGTAATAAAGTTTTTCGTTTCTATTGAAACATTGTAGTTTAACCCATACCTTAGCCACAGCAACGCGTGGCCGGGTCAGCTAGTTAACTGTAATTTTCCAGCATCAGCTCAATATTCTCTCAGTAAGATAAGGTTCCATCTTATTTCAACCATACCTTCCTGTCATTCAAAACTAATTTCTAAAAAGATATTTTCTCATGTAAAAGAAAAAAAAAAACTGTTTATAATATAATATTAAAGCCAAATCCATTTTCTGAAATTGTTATCCATTATTTTATTCATAAATTTCAACCGTTATTATGTTTTTTATTAAAAACATTTTAAATGCAGCAATTTTATCTAATATTCTGCCCTGATCTTTTTAACCTGTCAACAATATATAACTTAATGATCTTAGGGGGGGGGGGATGTATGTCATTTATAAGGGGAAGAGAAGTTATTATCAGATCATTTAAAGATTAAATTAGTAAAAATTTTAGCACTAACTATTTTCATGCGATTATTAGTACCTTGTAGGGGTTCGGGTATGAGTTTGGATTCAGTTTTGGAAGCGCCGAGCCTGAAAACTTGAAAACAGCGCCCGCCCGATCCCAGGGGGAATATTGTCTCGTTTCAGATTCCGAGACAGATCGAGTGAAAAACTCTCACACTGAGCCAACTAGAATCCGATATCGTTTGATGAAATATATTACAATCGAACTCGTTTATAAAGAGCTCGTTTATAACGAGAACTCGGATTTAACGAGGGAAACGAGAATATTTGGTTTGATCAATGTTAAGTATACGGAACAGAATTCGTTTCTAACGAGCAAGACCAGGTTTTAACGAGCAATTTTTTGAGCAACGAAAAAATAAGACAAATAACTGAAAAACTGTATAAGGGAAAGAAGTATAAAAAAATCTCCAAAGTTGATATAATTTTTTTAAAAATTAACTCCCAGTTTGAATAAATATGTACATGTACGCAATGTTAAAACATTTTTCGTGTTCTGATATTTTTCTTCATTACCAGTGTTTCAGATAACTTTACAACGCTCACAATGAATAAGCTTTGGACAGTTTAGATCGGTACTAACAGTTTAAAAATAAATTTAAATTAAAAGTGCTCCTAAATTAGCATGCTCACCACAATCTCCCCGTTTTTTTTTTTTTTTTTTTTTTTTGAATTTTCGTGTCTAGTTTATTTTATTAACTATAACATGAAAATTAGCTAATGAAATTGGATGAAATTTTGAAATTTTTTTTGGAAAAGTTAGGAAAATGGAGAAAAATAGTCTCTCAGAAATAAATTCATCTCTAATATTTCAAAAATCGAAATTGGTAAAAGAAAAAAGAAAGTAATGGAGACATTGATAGCAGTAAAAATAATAATTAATCGACTAAGCCGATTAATCGGCCGATTATGAGCAGCCGATTAATCGGTAATCGGTAATAGGCCAATTTGCTTATCGGCGCATCCCTATTTACAATGCGTTATTTGTATTAACGTCAGACTTATTATCGATCAGTTTCCTTTGAATTTCTCTTTAAAAATTAGTAAATTAAAACTTAATTTTAAATTTTGTATGCATTGACCTATTTTACTCATGAACATATGTGTTCAAATGCTAAGTTATGGATGTAATCTTGGTGCAATAAATGCGTCTCAAGCTGTTGTTAACTACCCACATCGTATAAAAATTATTTTTAATTATCATTTTTTAATTTTAAGTGACTTTGCTTGAAGCCAACATTTTGTTTCATTAAAAAAAAAAAAAATCCTACTAATAGAATGCCATCAGCAGTTGGCAGGAAAAAAAACTGGTGCCTTCAAACGAACCACCGTACCGCGTCTCACAAATGATACCATGCAAAATGCAATATGAATGCATTGAAACTCAAAGCCACTTTATCGGGCTTTAAAATTTATAGTGCAAAATGTTTCAGACATTCGAAAAGACATAAAACCAGCTAACCTGACTAAACCCAGTAAGCCTAAATTTCAGAACAGTTCCAGTTTTGTGCAGTCAATTTTTTTTCCAGAAATTTTCCACCCTATACTAAAGTTGAAGCAAAAGATATCAAGCCAGTTTGCCTCCATCATCTGCTTAATTTCATTTAATGGCATTACATGATGCATCTACCCATCTTACTAAAGGTGTGTTTAGGGGGGGGGGAATGCTTGTTCGCAAATACGAATACTTGTTCAAAAAAACACATCTAATCAGATACGCCCTTGACTTTGCGAGCGGTCCCTTCTCGTAAAAGAGCAAAATCTAACAAAAGCAAGAACATCACGCTAAACACGCGCGGCGAAGATAGGATCCCCTTTTGAAAGGGAGAGAGATGAATGCCTCGACCAGAGTTATTGGCCAGTCCCTATTGTGGAGAGACTTTTCCATAGACCGCTGGCCCAATAATCGGCCGGTTAAAGGGCCACACGCACAAAAGAAGTTTGTGCATGTAATTTGGGGCACCGCAACGCGCCCCTTTTGTTGTAAGAGCCGTGTTTTTTTCCTCTTCTTCTCGTTCTTATACCTCCCCCGCACTCTCTCCTCTTCTCACACCAACTCTTCCTCTTTTCGGCTGTTTTTTTCTCCTTTCATCGCCTTCAAAGAATGACACCTGTTACAATGGAGGTGGACTTTCGTCCCTTTTGTGTCCGAGAGATATAACGGGACTCTTTTATACAGTGGGGGAGGGCTCATTGTGAGTACAAAGAGGGTGTTGGGAATGAAAATGGAAAAAGCCTTGGAGATACGGCGGGCACATCCCAGAATTTGCTGTATAAAAGCGTAGTTAGGAGAGAATTTATGAGTCCATTCAAACTTTATGTTTGGGATTCCTTATATATGTGCTTGCTATTAGTTATTGCTCATTGCTGTTAACAATGTTTCTTATTGCTCAATTCAACTATTGTTATTACAATCATTGTTTCTGGAATTCGTTCCATCAAACGGTCATTCATTGGTTTCGAATCATCCAAAGATCTCAATTATTAAGATAATGTAGAAAGAAGTAATGGGCTTCAGAAATGTTTTTGAAGAAATCAGCTGAAGAAAAACAATAGTTTTAATGCCTAACTTTTTTTGAGGGGGGGGGGAGCATGAAAAATCGCTCTTGGTTATATTCCGTATACAGAAAGGGAGCTGAATAAGGAACCCATGGAAATTAAAGCTATAAATATTTTGTTGAATCAAATGACATTTTCTATGAGAAACAAGGCAGCAAAATTTTGATCCGAAGCACCAAATTGCTTACTAATTTTAGTTACAGAAAAACTCATCTTTTTGTATTAAGATATTTAAATTGTGATGAAATTTGAAGCTCACAAGGTTATTTAAGTATTCTTGAAGTGAGCGAAAATGCCTTCTTTGGTACTTAAATGGAGCGTAAATACTTGACTTTTGCACAGAACATAACAACGTTACGAATGCACAAATGAGCAGGGATACTGCAGACACGTGTTTCGGCGTTACAAGGAACGCCTTTATCAATGCAAAAAAGTTGTGAGCTTATGGATGCACAGACATCCGACAAAAGCAACGGAAACAGAAGCGAACAGCTTAAAAAGCAAACATAGCGGATTACCTGAACACCAATAAAAAAATTTTAAGCCAAAAAAGATCCAATGGGAAAGTAAAGAATTAAAGGAAGCTTTCTACCAGGTACGAAATGGAAAGAAAGAATTCTATTGGCGACACGATAAGCCAAAAGGCTAACATAATAAAAAACACCAGGTTAAACTGTTAACCGCAAGAAAAAAAAAGAGCAGAATGA